>VZQC01010436.1:46251-90903 GCA_009823505.1 Rhizomys pruinosus
TCCTCTCCAAGAGCAGTCGGTGCTCTTAATTGCTAGGCCATCTCTCCAGCCCTTTTTCTTTCTTTTTTAGTAAATAAATACCGATGTTACTCATCAACCTACTATGTAGAATATAAAGTAATATTTTTCCCTCTACCTGATACAGTCTTCTATGTCAAAATGTGAATCCCTAAACATGTTTTGGAATTAACCTAAGTCTATTTTCAGATGTCATAATTTTGGTATAGGTGTGCCATGATATTATGGAAACTGTTTTGGAGTGATACAAATTGGAAGGAACAAAAAACAACAACAACAAGACCCCGGTCAAAAACTTACTGAAACAGTTAAATCCTGCCCAAAACAGTAAACTTGCTGCAAAAAATTAAAAAAAAAAAAAAAAAAAAAAAAAAAAAGCTAGGACACCAAAGATGAAAGACATGAATGGGCAGAATGCATGAGCTCTAGCAGAATTGGGGGGGGGGCAAGGAAGGTATGCTTTCCTCCCTTCTGTCTAGAATGCCCCTTGTAATTCCTCCTACCCCTAGTTTCTCTAAAGCAATTACTAGTCTCCTTTTGTGGCTGTGGATTTATTTTTATTTCCTAGAGTTTTGCATTGATGTAATGCCTTGATTTGGGGGCATGGTGGTAGTAAATCTTACTAACAATGGTCATTCTAATAAGGTTAGGTTAGTCTTCCTTATGATTATGATTTACATTTCTTATATTTAAACTTACATTTCTCTGGTGTCTCATGCCATGGATGTCTTTTCCTACTACTATTTGCCTTCAGCATATCATCAAGGAAATGTTGGTTCAAATTTTTGGCCCATTTTGTTTTTGGTCTTTTGAGACAGTGTCCCCCTGTAGCCCCAACTGTCCTGGAACTCACTGTATAGACCAGGCTGGCTTTGAACTCACAGAGATCTGTCTGCCCCTGCCTCCCAAGTGCTGGGAATAAAGGTGTGTGCCACTACCCCTGGCTATTTTTTTTTTTTTTGCCCATTTTTAACTGAGTTGTCTTCTGGTGTTTGAATTTGCCATGAAAACATATGGATGCAAAAATGGCAGAAGTATGTAATAGTCCAGAAATATAACCAAGCTTATATGGACAATTGGACAAAGAAATGATAGACATTTGAGCAAACGATGCGAAGCAATGGCAGGAGCATCTGTTTCTAAAGAACACCTCGATCTTCACTCTACCTTAAAATCGATCTTAAACCTTACACCCAAATTGACTTGAAATGGTTTAAATATACCTACCCATATATTTTAACTTCAAACAGAGAATGTAGGCTATCATTCTGATAACTTTATATTTGGCAAATATCTCTTAGATGCTATAAGTATATCATTCCAAATTTTGGAAAAATCAAGAATATAGACTTATTGAAAGTTAAATGTTTGGTCTTCATAAAATACCGTTAAGAGAATGTACACCTGAAAGAGGACGTTTTTATATCATTTGGCAGTTTCATACATTTTAATCATTCATCCCTGTCTTTCTCTTTCATCCCCCCTCCCTCTCCAGCTGAAATCCTTCTTGCCAGCCAGTTCTCTTCTTCTTTCATATCTTTTTTGTGTGTGACCCACTGCGTTTAATTAGAACGTCTTGTCCAGGCATGAGTGGAAGCTTATTTACCAGAGCAAGAGAAACCAGTACAGCACCAAAGACAATGGCATCTCTGCCCCCAGCAACTGTTACCTCCTAATGGTCCCTCAGAGAGCTGCGGGGCCTTGTGGACCTCTCTCCCATCCATGATGAAATGTTGATGAATCCAATCTTAGTACATGACAGCTTTGTTTCTAATAACTAAAATTATGAAGCATTGTAATAAGCTAATTAATATGTCACTGGATGATGTACATAGATAATATTTAATAAAATATGAATTATTGATACACACAGTAATATAGATGAATCCCCAAATAATCATATGGCTGAAAATAGCCAATTCAAACTTTAGGCATTATTATAAAAGTGGATAATAGACTTTGGATTTTGAGGTGTCAAGACTGGCATCCAGGAAGGAGAAAAGCGAGGAGGACTCTCATCTGGCAGCATGAGGATCCTTGTGACGGGGGCAACCATCTATGTATTTGGACTCTTTACTAGTCTTGATATTGTTCTGCACTTCACAAGACACTACCACTAGGGAACAGGAAAGCATGAAATTTCTTTGTATTATTTCTTACCACTACATATGAGTCTACTATTACTTCAAAATAAGAATTTAAAAATAAAGTCTCCCACTCTATGTCAGCTTTCTGGTTGTGTGACAAAATACCTAAGGAAATCACCTTCAAGGAGGGAGGAGGGTTTTTATTTTGGCTCATGGTTTCAGGCCATTGTCACTTGGACCATTTCCTTCTGGGCTTGTGGTGAAGCTAGATGTCAAGTGGATTTGTGGATGTGAGGAAACCATTCCACTTCATGAAGCCTATGGAGGACAGCGAGAGAAAGAAAGAGAAAGAGGCCAGAATCTCTGTATTAATGTACCCTTCATGGACATTCCCCAAAGATCCATTTCCTTCAACTTGGTTCACAAACCTAAAATTTCTACTGCTTCCCAGCTGCATCCCCACTTGGGGACCAAAGCTTCAACACATGGTTTGGGAAGAACATTTAGGTTCCAAATTATAACACAGTCTCAAATATATTTTTAATAATTTTTCTTTATTGAGCATTTCTACACCTCATACAATGGTTCCCATTCAAACCCAGTCTCCCCATGCTCCACACCCCCACCAGAACTCATCTGAGTTAAGCCCCATCCAGTTAAGCTCCTTCAAACCCAGATGTCCTTCTATACAAATAGAGCCACTGGAGTCTAGTCACCACGTCTAGAAATCTTAGGTAAGGGTTACTCTTCCTTACCCAGCAGTAAATAGTTTCTTGTAGTTCTCAGTCTAGGGCCAATCCATTTCTCTTGCTACCCTTTGAGACCTTATCCCAGCTGGCATGGGTCCCGTGTCTGGTACCAACTTTGCCACAAGTTCACATGTGAAGGCTTACAGTCAATTGTAAGCCCCTGCTTTTTTATGTTCATGCATAAGCCCTGGCTCTTACATTTTTTTCTGCCCCCTCTTCTGCAATTATCCTTGAGTCGTGAGTGGGTGAGGTTAATCCCTTTTCCATCTAGGGATACACATTCTGGAGGCTCCTATTCTTTGAAGCTTGACTAGTTGTGGCCTTCCATTTGCATCACACTCTATTGTGTAAGGAAGCTTTGCTGGCGAGAATTGAGGGGTGCACTCATTTTCTGTCTGCCCCAATCCCTCATGTGGAGGTTCAACTGTAGATGTGTCTCCTAGGAATGGGGATCTTTCCAATGTATATGCTCTGTTTCTGGCCAGTTATGGGATTCTGCAGTAGCCTCCATCTGTTGTAGCTTTTTTGATGAGTGGCATATGATATGGTTGTCTGTAAATATAAGATTCCATAGTGTATGGTTAGAAATTTCATTTGTCTAGAGATAAGACACCAATAGGGTTTTCTCTAGGCTCTGTGTCCTTTCCAGCCCTGTGCATTTGGCTGAGTTTACAGTGGCTCTCGTGGGTTTGCTCCCATTGAGAGGGTTCCAATTAGATAGCTGTTGACCATTCCCCCAGATAATAGTGCTTCTTACAGCAATAGAGGTAGTTTCTGGGCAGCTCAACATGGTTGTTAGGCTTTAGGGCTGGGTTGTACCACTGATTGATTTTATTCCTTAGCAGTACTGTGCACATTGTCTAGCCTTATGAGGGCTTAACTTCAGGTAGAAGGCTTCCAGGTCAGTTTCTGTTCCATTAATCTAAGTCCAGTTCCTGTTCCATTCATCTAAGCTCTATCCCTGAAGCATGTCCTGTTCTGAGTAGTAGGTATTATCTTCTATTTCTGCTAGATAATCAAGAGCTTTGGCAATAGCCTGCATTGTCTTGAGCTTCTCTTGGCTTGCTCTCACCAGCCATTCAAAGGGAGGTATCCACTGTGTTCTCTGCCACACAGGCCCCAAGTTACATCACCCATGCACTAATGTTCAGGGAGTGTGCGTGAATTTTTCAGGAGTCTCAGGGGTATCACATTACACTCTGGGCTCTCTAGCCTCTCAAGGTCCAATACTCTCCATTTTTTCTCCTTCTTTTCCCACCCCCTCCTCTCTCCCCAGCCCCAAAGCTCCCATCATCTCCACCCTCTCCCTCTCTTGTCATCAAACCCCAGTATATCTCCCTCTCCTCCCTTCCCCACCCTACACCCCACGTTCCCCACCTAAGCCCTAGTAACATCTGTTCCTTACTGTCTCCCTCTTTTGGGATCTTTCTATTCTTTACCTCCATGTATCCTTTCCAATTTCTTGGCCCCTGGTGTTACATCAGGATATATATTCACACAAGAGGATTGGTGCTACATCCACAAATGAGGGAGAATAAACATCAATCAGCTGGTTTTCTGCCTTTGGTTACTTCACTCAGAATAACGTTCTCTAGTACCATCCATTTACCTGCAAGTTTCATCTTTTCTTATTGCTGAGTAGTACTCCATTCTGTAGATGTATCACATTTTCATTATCCATTCAACAGTTGTGGGACATTTAGGTTGATTTCATTTCTTTGGTATTGTGAAGAAAACAGCAACAAACATGGGTGTACAGGTATCTTTACAGAATTATGGGTCCTTTGGGTATACGCCAAGGAGTGGTATAACTGGGTCATATGGTAGGTTCATTTTTAGTTTTTTGAGAGTTTCTATTTCATTTGAGAGTTCTCCACACCGCCTTCCATAGTGGCTGCACTAGTCTGCATTCTCACCTGCAGTGAATGAGTGTTCCCCTTTCTCCACACCCTCACCAGCATCTGGTGTCCTTTGTTCTCTTGATCTTAGTCAATGTGATTGAGTAACATGGAATCTTAGAGTGGTTTTTACCTGCATTTCTCAGATTTCCAAGGATGTTGAGCAGTTTTTAAATTGTTTCTTAGCCATTTTTATTTCTTCATTTGAGAATTGTCTGTAGACCATCTTTTTATTGGGTTGTTTATTTTCTTGCCACTTTGTTTTTTGAGTTCTTTGTATAGATTTTTTTTAATGTTCTGGATTTTTGTTGTTGTTGTTGTTGTCTGCTGTGATGGTTCCCACTTCATCTCTGATTTTGTTGATTTGGATTTGCTCTTTATTTCTTTTGCTTTGGCAGGACAAGGAACTATGGATCTTGTTTAGCCTTTCAAAGAACCAGCTCTTTGATTCATATGAATTTTTTTATGTTTACTTTGTTTCTATTTCATTGATTTCTCCTCTGATTTTTGTTATTTCTTCTCATCTACTAGTTTGGGGTTTGTTTGTTCTTGCCTTTCTAGAGTCTTGAGTTGTGCTGTTAAGTCTTTTACATATGCTATTTCTTTTTTTTTTTGTTGTTGTTTTTTGTTTTTTGAGACAGGGTCTCCCTGTAGTTCCAGCTGTCCTGGAACTTACTCTGCAGACCAGGCTGGCCTTGAACTCACAAAGATCCGCCTGCCTCTGCCTGCTATTTATTTTTAATGTAGGCACTTAGATCTATAAATTTCTCTTAGGATTGCTTTTTGTTTCAGAGGTTTTGTTGCATTATATTCTCATTTTCAGAAATACTTTTATTTCTTTCTTAATTTCTTCTTTAAACCATGATCATTAAGGAGTGTGTTGTTTAGTCTCCATGAGTTTGTATGGTTTTTAGAGCTGCTTTTGCTGTTCATTATAAGCTTTATTCCATGGTGGTCTAATAGAATGCATGTAAATATTTAAATTTTTTTGAATTTGTTGAGTTTTGTTTTGTGTCCCAGAATGTGATAAATTTTAGAAAAACTTGCATGGGCTGCTGAATAGAAAGTGAATCCTTTATTGTGTGGGTGGAATATTCTGTAGATGCTCATTAAGTGCATTTCTGGTAAGGTGTTTTTTAATTCAGATGTCTCTCTGTTTATTCTTCATCCAGTTGATCTATTGAAGAGAGTAGGATATTAAAGTCATCTACTTTTACTGAATTGGGGGTTAATCTGTGTTTTATAGTACTGTTTTTATGAACTTGGGTATACCAGAATTATCTATCTATCTATCTATCTATCTATCTATCTATCATCTATCTATATTAATCATCGTCATTGTAATGTATCTTCTTGGTCAATTGTTCCTTTGATTAGAATGAAGTGACCTCCTTTATCTCTTCTGACTAGTTTTAATTTGAAGTTTATTTTGTCAGATATTAGAATTGCAACACCTGTTTGCTTTTATAGAGCCATTTGCTTGGAATATTTTTTCTATCCTTTCACCCTAAAATAGCTGGGAGTACTTTGGTCCAGGGTTTTCTGGCTTTTATAGTTTGCATTGAAAAGTCAGCTGTGATTCTGATGGGTTTTCCTTTATACATAACGTGTTGTTTTTCTCTAGCAACCTTCAGTACTGTTTCTTTATTCTATATATTTAATGTTTTTTACTATGATGTGCCATGGGGATTTTCTGATCTAGTCATGTCTAGTTGGTGTTGTATGTGCTTCTTGAATCTCCGTAGGTAGGTTTTTCCTTAATTTGGGGAAGTTTTCTTCTATAATTGTGTTGACAGTCTGTTCAATGCCATTGGCCTGAGATTCTCCTTCCTGTATGCCTATAATTCTTAGATTTGTTCTTATGTTGCCCCACATTTATTGCATATTCCATTCTTGTGGCTTTTTCAAAATAAATTTTACATAGTCTTTGCTTAAGGACTCCAGATCTTCAACTTTGTCATCTAATCTTGATATTCTGTTTACTGTTTCATTCATTCTGCTTGTGAGGCTTTCTGCTGTTGTTTCCAATTGGCTTATTGGATTCTTTGATTCATGCAGATTTGTGTTTGGGTTTTCCTCACTATTTCTATCTCTTTTGTGAATTTGGTTTTCAAGTCATGAATTGTTTTTGAGATTTCATTAAGTTGCATATTTGTATATTCATGAGCTTGCATCACAATTTCTTTGACTTGTTTGTCTTTGTTTCCTTTAAGTTCTTTCATCATGTTTAAAATTGTCCTATTAAATTCTAATTCCAGCTGTTCCTCAGAATGGTTCTCATTGTAGTGCACTTCCAGAAGAGGAGTGGGTTTTGTTGGGGGCATATTCTCTTGGTTCCTATTATTTGTGCTGCAGTTTGGGCATATGGATGTTCTTTGTTGGTATTTTGTTGGGCTTTTGTTTAATTGAGTTTTGATATGTTTATATTATTAATTTATCTTGGTTGCTTTTTCTCCTGGATCCCAGGTGGGCAGGTCTGTCCAGCATATTAGGAACCAAAGAAGATGAGTGTTGGGATTATTTGAAGCAGTGTTTAGCAGTCTGCGCAAAGGTGCTTAGCATGGCTGGGTTAGGGAGATAGATCAGAGGTCTGAAGTGGAAAATTTAGTGCCTGCATGTGTACTAGGCAGGATGAAGGTGGGAAGGATGAGAGGAGATGAATAGATAGGAAAGTTGGTTTTGACTTACCAGCATTCTAGGTAGGATGAGACTATCTGGCTGATCAGCTTGCCAGGACAGGTGGGGATTGGAGACTAAAGGGGTACTGAACCACCTATACTGGGAGGTTAGTGATTCAGGCATAAAGATTTAGTAGAGAGAAGGGGTTGGTGTCTGCAGGTATCCTAGTCTGGGTGAGGACAGGTCAAGGGTGGGAAGAGGAACTGAATGGAGTGGCTGGACGGCCAGGTCGGACTTACCTAGGTCCTTGCTGGGAAGTATGAGTGTGAGGAGGATGTGGGGAATTGAATAGAGAGCAAAGCTGGTTTTCACTTACCAGAATCCTAGGTAGGGTGAGACTATCGGGCAGGGCAGCTTGCCAGGAGAGATGGGGATTGAAGGCGGACTGAGCCACCAATGCTAGGGTGGTTGGCATTCAGGGATGAAGATTTAGTCTAGTCCTCAAATATCATTTCTTAAATTGAAATAGAAAAGAAAACAACTTAGAGACTCAGTTAACTGAGAGGTAAAATAACTCCAATACACAGATCAAAACTGGCTAACCATAAGGATATGAGACATCTGATAGAAATTAAGTTCAAAGGGATTTTAAAAATATTTTACGGACTGACTAATGGTATGGATCTGTGATATTAAAGAAAAAAATTAGATATAAAAGAGAATTATAATGTGTTACTTCCAAGTAACTAGATATGTAATAATAAAAAAGTAAGTGATATTTCATTAAAGTAGAAAGGTTAAGACCAGCATATAAATCTCATATGAGGCCATAAAATAAAACACCAAAGGAGCCAGGAATGGTGGTGCACACCTTTAATACCAGCACTCCTGAGGCAGAGACAGGCAGATCTCTGTGAGTTCAAGGACAGTCTGGCCAATATAGCCAGTTGCAGGCCAGCTGGGGCTACAGAGAGAACCTGTCTCAAAAAGACATAAATAAATAAATAAATAAATAAATGAATAACAAAATGAAATATCAGAAACAAAGTCCAGATAGTGTTTTTATTTTATCCCTTCGCAGATTTTCAAATTGAATGAAATACTTTGCTGTAGTCTGTACAAGGGAAGTCATATGTGAAATGATGCAAAGTGGTGAACATAAAGGAAAATGAAGAAAATGCTGATGCTGCTGACATCACATGTAACAAGATTCAAAGTGAAGTATGGCACACTGGCTAGAGATTTAAAAATATTTATGTTCAGTGGTGACATTTGATAAACTTTTATTAGTGTAACAAAATCCTTCCTAAAATTGATAATGTAAAAAATACATACAAAAGAGAATTGGCATTCATGGTAGTCAGACTTAAAATATTACCTTCAACAGTATACACACATTACAGTGGTAAATTAAGTAATTTTATAAGTCGAATAACCAATTTATAATATTGGTAGTAATTATACATGGATACAAATAACAAACCAATAGTCAAAGTCAGGCTAGTCTTTTTTAGAAGTACACATATAAAGTTTGAAGAATAATTTGTATGGAAAAAAACCTGAATAATAATCACTGTAGAAGCTTTATTACATATACACATCTGTACATATATGCATTCAATATAATTTATATATGTAAATTTATATATAAGTGGGTACATATATTTTAAGTGTATAATGTATATACATATATATTTGTCTATGTATATGTGTGTGCTATGTCAAGCTTAGAGAGTGTTACAACCAAATAAATTTATGTATTTAAAAATACAGTTATGGCACATAGAAAAATTCTTCATTGTTTAATCACAACTAAAATATCAATATATTCATTTATTTAGAAAGCTTATAACTCTGTTCATGAATATGTAAAGATGTACAAAGTAAAATGTGTAACTTCTTCAAGTACACTTGCATTTCCTATGTTGGCAATCACATGATTTATCTATCTATCTGTCTATCTATCTATCTATCTATCTATCTATCTATCTAGTTATCTATCTATCTACCTACCTATCTCTGGAGATAACTCAGGTAAAGGGATCACTGACTCTTTATTTGATCTGAACAAGTAATTTAATTCCTGAGAACATTTCTATTTCTACCCAAAAAATAGTTATGATGGGAATATTATGAGGAACACAGAAGATGAAGTCTAAAGAGCCCAGTTGTGTGCTTGGCACTTGGTGGACATCCAATACATTTGGCTGCTGACACTTTAGATGCTGTGGTTTCTCTTTTCTAGTAATTTTGTGGTCCAGTTCCTGGCCTGGGACCTTTGAATTTTGGTCTCTGGTCTCCTGAGATTAGAGCTCACCATACACATATCCTCCTTTATATTTGGCTCTGATGTTGGAACTGCTGAAAGGGTTGTAGCAATGGCGTCAAGAAGTGTAGAGCTTGGCAGAACAGAGTGAATGTGTGTTTGTGGTGTGTGTGTGTGTGTGTGTGTGTGTGTGTGTGTNGGGTCTTTTGTTTTTCCAAATGAAATTGAGGATTTTTTTTTCCAAGCCTGTGAAGAAATTCTTGGGGATTTTGATTGGGATTGCATTAAATCTGTACACTAGTTTGGGTAGGATGGACATTTTTACTATATTTATTTTCCCAATCCATGAGCATGGGAGGTTTGTCCATCTTCTGATGTCATTTCCCATTTTCATAGAACTGTTTTAACTCTAACTCTCATGGAACATTCAGCCAAGACCTTGAGCTCTGTGTACAGCTGCAGCATTCCACTGTTACAAATTGGTAGGGAATATAAAACAGATCAGCATCATTAGGTTTCCCAATAGTTGAGTTTTAAGAAATAATATTCAGAGAAGGATTCATGGAGTTCATGTACATTACCTTCTAAGTTGTTAACTTTAGAGGAGGATAGTGGAACCATGACCTGGATACCCATGCTATGAAAGGCTGCCCTTGTGAGGCTTAGTTTTCATTGAATGATATAGTGAAATGACTAAGGAAGCTTCAGCTGAGTGTCATTGTAGAAACCAAAGCCAGGGAAGCAGTTTTATTCATTGCAGTGTGCTATGGAAGGACATGTCCATTTCATTAGGAAGAAGGTTCTTAACATATTATGGTGTAATTTTATAATGTTGAAAGTACTAAATATTTGAAATGTGAAAAGGTATTCCACTCTGGAAAACCCAGAGCTTAGCCATCACCAGAATATAGACTGTGGGCCATTATCATGAAAATTCTTTCCTTTGATTCCCTTTACATCGTTTTAGTTTCTTGTTTATTCTACCTTTGATTTATACTACTTGAGTCAAGGCCATAAAATTTAAACTCTTCCATTCATATGAAGGGGTTCATATTCTTCAGTCAAGGCCATAAAATTATTTCTAAAATAGTACACATTATATACACATATATTATATGTAGATAGAGTCAATTATAAAGCAACATACTTCTGGTACAAATTAATTATAGTATTACAGGATGTAATCCATTTCCTATTGGTACCTACTATAACTGGCCGTTAAGAATGTTTATTTGCCTTCATCTCTATTGTTCAGTGTTAATTTAGCTGCAGATACTTTCTAATGAGCAACCCAGACAAAGCTACTTAGCAGTCAGTTTAGGGACTGGTACCTAATTGTGAACTTGAAAGTCATCCCTCATCATGGGACCAAATCTATGTTGCCATTCCAATTAAGATCAAATTAGGATCTCATCAGACAGGACCCCACACACCCCTCAATCTTATGATGTCCTGGGCTAGTGGTCTACTTTTAGTTCTATATTCCCCATCTAGTTTTCTAGCTCTGTAAGCTCTCTATATCACTGCAAACAACTCATCTTGAGAAGGTGTTCTCTGGGGAGTGTGGCATTGGGTGAGGCAGCTGACTTCTGTGAAAGGATGGATCTGTTGAGAGGTTTCAGTAGCTGATATCCCTGGCAACTACAGAATGTGTTCATGTGTCTGAAGGAAGGATGGGCATGCCACAGTGGTTTTCACATTTTCCTGTCTAGCTATCAATCACTATTAAGAAGGAAAATGCACGTTTTGTCTCTTGAACTAAATACACTCAACTGCTGTAGCTTACTTAGATTTTTTGGTGAGTTTCTGTTGCATCTATGAACCCTTTCACATATTTCTTCCAGATCACCATATTGCCACTTTACTTTCCAGGTTATGGATTGCATTTTATGTATATTGTTGAATTAGTTTCTAATGTTCCTGCTAAATATCTAGCTTAGTGTATGTTTGTAGATCATAAAAAGCTAATTGAATATTTGTTGAGCAAAAGCATGTAAGCATGTTGGTGTACAGAAACACAAATTAATTGTTCTACTTATTAAAAACACACTCAACATTTCCATTCTGTCTAAGCTTCACAAAGGAGAAATATGTGACGATTTCACAGAAGGTTAAAAGACATCCACAAAACTAAAATGAATGAAAATATCTATTGTTGGCTACATGAGTTGGTGAAATGTATGTTTTGTGTTAAGCCAGAAGATTTAGACTTTCTATTCTCTGTGACATCAGAGTCCTAAATCATCCATGCAGATACAAATAGTGTGATTTGTGTGAATAAGCACTCAAAACAATTTATGTAACTCCATTCAATCTTTGCAAGAATAAGGAAAATTCCGTTACAATAAATGGAAGTTTTGTTTGATTACTTTCTTACATCGTTTATGGTTCTCCAATGGAGAGGAGGTTCCCTGTTCTGCCTTATATTGAATAAGCAAGGTGTTTCAGTAAATGCACATAGTTTGCTTCAAGTAATTCGAATTTGATTTTATTCATACAGACTATTTTATTGCTGTACACCTAGTAGAATCCACTGTCAATGAAAAGCAAATGTACCGTTCAGCTAATGAGGATAGTTGATCGTTTCGACTCTGCTCTGCTCTGCTTTTGAGGGTGCTGTAGAAGTGGTGTATACTTGGATTACTTTAAAATACAATGTTAGAGGATCATGCAGCTCAAGGAAATGAGAACTATGAATTTGAGTTCCAAATGTCAACTTGCTCTATGCAAGCAACTTGGAAGGTTTCTCACACACATGTATCATGACTTCAGGAGTCTTGGAACAGCTATGTATGTGGCAGAGCACATTTGCAGGTGATGGTGTCATGCTAAGATTTCAAGTTTGGGCACCCATGGGTTCTGAAGTGTTCTCAGGTTTCTGCTCTGCTTCCTCCCCTTGTATCTGTTGCTCCCGTTTTATTAATCATAATGAACACCCCATAAGGACGTATGCATGGATTAAAGGAAAGAAAGCAACAGAGCAGATTAATGTATGAAATAACCTGAACTCTTTGTCCAGATGTCAACGTTCTGGACAGTTGCTTTACATATCCAATCTTATTGTTTCTTAAGTCTGCGAAAACTGGGTTCATGATGGACAGTCTGAGTCTCACAGCAGTTAATTTCCCATAATCAGGTGTTTTTCTAGAGCCCAGTACCTTAGACAGGAAATAGTTATCTGAAGAACCAAAGAGAACTTTGCTAAAACTTCTGACATACATTGGTGCTACAGTGCTCCTTTGAATGCTGTAGGGACTCATCTTAGCATCCTCACTGACACAAATCTTTCAACTTCCTTTGGCTTTGCTGGAGCATCAGGATTCATTGCTAAAGCAGCATTTACTGCAGCTGGTCCAGCTACATAAACTTCTCATGCTCTATGCTTCACTGGAAAAGGCAGATTTATGCATTGCTCAGTATACTGTGGTATATACTGCTTCCAAAACCCCAAAGAAGGTGTGTCCCATTATAGTGTTGGGTATATGGGCTGTAGGACTTTGGGAGGTTCCCCTGATTAATGGGCCCTCACAAATTTCATTGGCTTTATTGACTCCTAAATTTCCAATGGAGTAGACTGTCCACTGCGATAACTCAAGTCAGGTTAAAGCATACCAGATTTTTCTTTTTCTACTACATAGAAACAGTTATATTCTGTAAGCTGTTCCATTTGTAGAGACACTCTAATTGATTTTAGACAATATAAAATATTCTTTTAAAAGGATTTCTTATTATTTTTAGCTCTGTGTGTGCTGTATGGTGTGTGTGCATGTGTGCATGCATGTATACAGGACTGCAGTTGCCCAAGGACAACAGAGGCATTAGATCTGTCCTCCTGGAGCTACAGGTATTATAATCCTCCAGAAATGAGTGCAGGGAACTGAACTCAGGTCCTCTAGAGGGACAGTAAGTTATCTTAACTACTTAGCCAGTCCCAATATAAAGTGCATTCTTGCTTGGCAAATTTCTTTTCCATTTTATCACTTCTCCACGTTCTGGTAAAGCTGTGCATCCTGTCGATGGGAGCTGAACATTGCTACCTGGGCTTTGGTACTACAAACCCTGGAACTCACCATGCCAGTTGAATGAGGAGCCTATCAGTGAGAACACCTCTCACTGTCACCCCTGGCCTTCAAATGTCTCATAGTATAGAGTGTATAGGAAGGAGACTTTCTTGTGCTCCCAGGAGTGTTTCACAGTGTTTCAGAAAGGGAACGTGCTCTGAGTCTTTCTAAAGTTGGAATTCTGTGAGCGGGCAGTTCGCACATGAAAATTCGCTCTAATCTTTCTGCTTCTGTGGATTCTTTCCTTTGTGTCACACTACATCCAGGATTCTTAACATCATTGATGGCAATACTGGCTTGTGGCTAAATATCCAGCAAATTGTCATCACCTGAGAGCTAGGACTTGATGAAAGGAAGTGCTGTGTTCTGTCATGTTAGTTTTTCCAGCCTGATCTAATGTTGTATTACATTTGCTTTGGACTGACATCCTTAGAATCAAATTTTGCATGCATTTCTCAGATTCCTGACAAAATACATTAGGTATATCTCCTGGAGAATAAGCTGTCTCCTACAGGCTCATATTATTTAAAGAAAGTATTTTATTTTTATTGTTATGCATATTAGTGTATTGCCTGCTTGTGTGCACGTGTACCCATGTTGTGCAGTCCCCGTGGAGGACAAAGGAAGGCATTGTATCCCCTGGAACTGAAGTTATAAACAGTTGTTAGCCACCATGTGGGTGCTGGGAATAAACCGGGGTCCTCTGCAAGAGCAGTCAGTGCTCTTAACTGCTGAGCCATCTCTCCAGCCCCCAGGATCATACTCTCCCTGTTTCTCTGGAACAAGCCAGTATTTGTCTCTAGGGAAAAAAATGGTAATCTGGGTGAGTCTTAATGAAAACAGCTCTCCCATTGTCTGACAGTTGTTTGGTTGAGCTGTTTCCTGGGCTATTAATTAAGAAAAGGCTGTTATCCTCAGACCAAGAGGAATGGCTGTTTATTTTGACAAGAAAGAAACAACAGAGAAATATGGGAGTCCACAATTTTAGATTCTTTTGTGTCCATTCAAATGTCTCCATCCAAATCATAGTTCCTCATTCCCTCCCAATCAGAGTCACAAATTTCCTATTTAGGGAGTCTATGAACCCAAATTACATTGTAATTTTGCAATCAAGTTTTAGAATTACAGTGTAAGTTGAATACACAAATTCAGTAATGTAAATTGTAGAATCACAATGTAATTTGAATTGAAAACTTTTTTTTAAAAATAGGGTTGGATTTTCCATGAAGTTGAATCCATAGTTACAAGCAACAAAAGATTATTTTATGGCCGTGGTTGAAATATTGTGGATCACATTATGACTTGCAGTGAAACTTTAAAGCTCTGAACTTGCCATTTAAGTCTCACTTTGGAGTCTTTATGGTCACTATTCCTGCAGTAATGGTCAAGTGTGGCAGCCACTTGATTCACCAAGGTTTTGGTTAATTTAAGCACTTTGTCACAGTCAAATGCAGGTAATAATACTTTTAATTGGGATGCCTCACCATGTCATATATTGTAAGCATTGCAGCTCCCATTGGCATAGAGTTTAACATGCTTCAAGGCCAAACCTTAAAGTTTCATCTCTGTAGGTCTTGATCAGAGATAGTCAGAAAATAGAAAACATATTTTTATTTAAAATTTATTTATTTATTTTTATCTTATGTGTATGACTGTTACAGCTGCATGAATGTAAGTACACCCATATTTTACAGTGCCTGGAGATGGCAGAGAGGGCACTAGAGCCCCTGGTACTAAAGTTATAGATGTTGTTAGCCACCAGGAGGGTGCTGGGATTTGAACCTGGGTCTTCTGCAAGAACAAACTGCTCTTACTCACTGAACCATCTCTACAGACCCACATTTTCTATTTTTAAATAGGAAATTTATTATGGAGAGTTGAAAGACTAGGAGTTGAAGGCTAAAAGAATCAAAAGGAAAAAATGTGCACACAATACCCAAATGTTGGAAATAGCTACCTCTAGAGCCCCGGGGGAGAGGAAAGCAACTAGAAGAATCAGAAGAGACTCTGGGGCTGGGGGATGACTCATTGGGAAAGTGCTCACCCTGCATGATGGTTAATATTTAGGGTCAACTTGACAGAATCTACTACCCAAGAGATGACCCCCTGGGCATGTCTGTAAAGCATTCCAAAGATTGGGATATTGAGGTGGAAGAGTCCCAGACGTGGGCAGCATCATTTCATTTCCTATGCTCCTAGATGACATAAAAGCTAGAAAAGGAGCTGAGCAGCAGCATTCATGTCTCTCTGCTTCCTCCTTGTGGATGAAATCTTCCAGCAGTTCTGAACTTCTCTCCAGCCATGCCTTCTCTCATGATGATGGTAACCTCAAACTGTGAGCCAAAATAAACGCTTTCTCCAGGAAGTGGCTCTTGTCAGGCATTTTGTCACAGCAAGGACTGAAGACACTAATACACCGTGGAAGCACGAGACCCTGAATTCAATCTCCAGCTCCTAGTCAAAAGCTGGTGTGGTGGGACACACCTCGAATCCTAGCACCAGGACGTAAAAACAGGAGAAACTCGGGAGCTTGCCCAGCAGCCCTTCTAACTGAATTCATGAGCTTCAGGACTCTAAAATAATGTGAGGAGAAACAAACTGAACTCTGGCCTTCACATGTACACACACACATATGCATCCACACACACATGCATATACTATAAGCACACACACACACACACACACACACACACACACACACTAGAAAAATGAAGAATAAACTTAGGATCTCAGAAAGAACCCTTCATTCTGAGAAGAAACCGCCCTAGATGGTACCAGTCCGGAAGACTGGCAATGAGACTAACTCCTCATTGTCAAAAGAAGCTACAGAGGTGAACCCAAAACGCCAAGGGATGATATTGATAGGGATAGCTAGTGTGAACATGAAGTGAGTCCCTCTCCTTTTCTTTACATTTTCGAGTTTTGCTTGAGTCGTTTATATAGCTTTAAAAAGAGGCCAGCTGACAAAGTAAATTAAGTATGCAAATCCCTAGTCTCTTCTGTACAAAACAGAGAGCATAAAAGTGTAAACTTATTAATAAATAATAATTTCATAATTACAGAAGGATATTGCTTTTGGCTTGGAGATTAATGGAGGGAAAGGTGGAGATGAAAATAATCCAGTTCTGTACTTGTAGGAATTCTCTAAAGTACTGATAATGGTGATAGGACCAGTTCAGTCCTTCTTAACAAAGCTGTGCAAATGTGTAGAAAGACTTAAATTTAATGGGTTTGCTCTCAGCTTTACTGATTTAGTATAGAGTTCTAAGGTAGTCAGAGTACATTACATCATTACACATTACATATGTATTATATTACATTCTATACTGTAATTCAATATAATATGTAATTATAATTTATTATTAAATCATAGACATACATTTAGCAGCATATGGTCAAAAATTCAAGGTATTTTCTCTATATTCATTTTGAACTAAATAAGTATTTTGGAGTTTATTATCTAATAGTATTAGTATATCACATTCCTTTGCATTTAGTTATTTTCATTTTATGTATATAGGTATTTTGTCTGCATGTAAATACACCCATATCATGCAATAGCCACAGAGTCAGACACCTTGGTATTGGAGTTATGGACTGTTGTTAACTGTCATGTGGGTGTTGAAAACTGAACCTGGGTCCTCTGAAGAGTAGCCAGTGTTCTTAACCTCTGAGCCATTTCTCCAGCTCCAGTGTATTACGTTTTTAATAATGAGACATATTATTACCCATAGGAATATGCTGTAATTGTTTCTTAAATAATGGACATTACTTACGTTTCTCTACTGCTGTGGTAACCACTATAACCAAAATCAACTTGGGGAGGAAAGGGTTTATTTCATCTTACCTTCCAAGTGACACTCCATCGCTGAGGGAAGTTTGGGCATGAACTCAAGGCAAGAAGCTGGAGGCAGGAACTTAAGCACACACCACAGAAGAAATGCTGCTTCCTGGCTTGCTTCTCTTGCCTTGCTCAGGTACTTTTCTTATACATCCCACATGCCCAGGGATGGCACTGCCCGGAGTGGACTGGGCCCTGTTACATCAACCAGCAATCAAGAAAATGACCCCCAGATATGCTCACAGACCAAGCTAATGGAGGAAATCTCTCAATTGAGGATCCCTCTTCCCAGGAGTCTCTAGTTTGTGTCAAATTGACAAAAACTAACCATCACAGGTATATTTTAGAATAATTTTTATCTTATTTTAAAGACAGGGCCTCCCTGTAGTGAGTTCTAGGTCAGCTAGGACTATAGGGCTATTCAGTACATGTTGTCTTTGATCTCATAGACATCTTCCTGTCTCTGCTTCTAAAGTGCTGGGATGAAAGGTATGTACCACCATGTCTATCATATTTTAGAATTTTTATGTGGAATTTATGTTTATGTTATTTCTGGTGTGTTTGGATAAACCTATGCCAGACATAAGAGAAAACTTTGCTGGGTGTGGTGGCACACGCCTTTAATCCCAGCACCCAGGAGACATAAACAGGCAGATCTCTGTGAGTTCAAGGCCAGCCTGGTCTACCTAGTGAGCTGTAGGCCAGCTGGGACTAAAAGGGAGACCCTGTCTCAAAAATATATAAAAAAAGGAGAGAAAACCACTTAGTGTTTGGTACTCAGCTTCTCTAATGAAATTCATTTTAAAATAGAAGAATTTCCCCACTTTTGACAGGGGCATAACAGTTGGAAATTAGTTTTATTATTCATATTAGAGGGGCTTTGTTGTAGAATAGACCAGACATGGCTATCATTTGAGACTTTGTCACATAGAGAAAGATATTTATTTATTTATTTATTTATTTATTTATTTATTTATTTATTTATTTATTTTTTATGTGTATGAGTGTACTGTCTGCATGTAAGTTGGTACACCCATATCGTGCAATGCCGCGGAGTCAGAAGAGGGCGTCGGATTTCTCCTGGAACTGGAGTTAAAGACAGTTCTTGGCCTCCATGTGAGTGCTGGGAATCAAACCCAGGTCCTCTGCAAGAGCGGTTGGTGCTCTTAACCTCTGAGCCATCTCCCTAGCCCTGAGAAAATACTTAAAGTAAATAGGGAGTTTAAGAATGAAGCATGACTGGTGAATGACATCATCTAACTCCTAAAACATTAGCATATTCCTCCTGGTACTAAAGCAAATTCCTAAGCAAAATCTTATAACCAAATGCAAGTCAGCATAATAATCATTTCCTTTGAAAAAATAAAGGATCTATGCTTAAAGAGTTCCAATAATTGGGTGCTAAAATCTTGGACTTTGTAATTGAAAATTGTCCAAATGTCATTTCTCTTCTTATTAGAAATATACCATCAAGAAGTGCCTTAAGGGCTAGGGAGATGGCTTAGTCAGTAAAGCACTTGCATCACAAGTATAAGGACCTGAATTCAGACTACCAAACTCATGTAAAAGGCCAGGCTCCGTGGCGGGCAACTGTAATCTCAGCAATGGTGAGATGGAGGTGGAGACAGGCAGATCTCTGGGAGCTCACCTGACAGCTAGCCTGGCTTACATGGCTAAGTTCCAGGTCAGTGAGAGACTGACCCTGTCTCAAATAAAAGGTGAACATTTTCCTTCATAAATTGGATTAAATATGCCCCACTTGTCATAGGTTTCTGTGAAGAGTCAGTAACAATAAATATTTTAAAAATATTATTTATTTTTATTTCATATGCATTAGTATTTTGCTTGCACATATATATGTGCACCCATATTATGCGCTGCCCACAGAGGCCAGAAGATAGCATTGGATCCCATGGAACTAGAGTTGTGGATGATTGTTGGCCACTATGTTAGTGCAAGAACAGCCGGTCCTCTAAAAACTGAGCCATCAGGATAAATGCATTGATATAGCAACTACTAATGCAAAATGAGTTGTCACCCTATATTCTCTCTTCATGTAGGAATTGTGGTTGTAAGCTCAGCATCAATATGAACCTTTGAGATTGTTTTCACTTTATAGTAGAACTGTATCTGTGATGAATTCTCTAATTCTTAACTGGATTCCATTTTATATAGAAGAAAGTTTATGTTTAATGTGGCAATACAGGAAATTAAGTTTTGACATCTGCTTTTTCCTTACCTCAGGTTATAATTCAGTAGTTTATGAATATTTTGATTAAGTGATCTTTTCCACAAAAATACATGCTTATGCAAACACAGTATCTATATGCATGTGTAAATTATATCGATATAAATTCTATTAATAAATTCTCTATATACTAAAACATATGTAAGCAAGAATGTCATAAAATGTAAAATAAAAAACAAATCAGAATATAAGTACTGATGTGTTTTTCCTAATCCTTAAGAGATGGTCATGTGTAGTTACTCCATTGGGAAATCATTTCACTGTCCATTTAGTAGACATGCACAGACATTGTAAAACATTGTCCAAGTGTTTTTTTGCACTTGTCCTAGAACTTGTAGTTTTATCCCGAGTTCTTGTTACTTCTCAATGCACCATATTCTGGTAACTTTTAAAATATTGCCAAACCCCAGGGTGGGGAGGAACAGGATGGGGAGGAACAAGATAACCATCCAGTTAATAAAGACTGATTCATGAAGTATTTTGTAGGAAGAGGGCCTTTAGGAATACGACACAAACTACTTAAAGCAACACCAAGTCTTAGCTTTTCCCCAGTGGATTTTAACCATTAGTTAGTATTTATTTCATGACTACTTATCGTATTTCTATCATCAAACTAGGTGTGGCATGCTACTGAAAATTTAGTTAGATTACACAAGTTATTGGAAATAACATGTAGATACATTCATTATTATGGTCAGGTTATGAAGATACCAAACGTTAGACCAGATTGGTCTAGGTTTGAATCAAGTGCAGACTGGGGAAGTGTACCTATGAACTATCAATCCAGACACTTGTCTCTGCTATGCATTTCTATCTGAGTGCCACATTTTCCAGTGGAGCAAAGGACAAAAAGAACACGTTTTGTGTGTGTGTGTGTGTGTGTGTGTGTTTCTTGTTTAATATATTAGCATAAAATAACCCAAAGAGGAACCATCCTGGAGGCTCACATGGAGAAGAATGGAAGCCCAGGAGGACAAACCCACCAATCAGAAGAAAGGGAGGTAAGAAAGGAGCAGGTTCAGTTACATCTCACTAAGAATTTTGTAGGATTCTTCTCTTAATTCTATCAGATATTTTGAGCCTCATTGATTTGCATCTTCCACTGTATCAAATGTGAACCCTAGAAATCTAGATGAACACATAAAAATTTTTTGAAAATAAATATTGAAAAAATTTACAGTCCTGATAATATGACATTTTTTTTCTTTTCTAAGCCATATTATGTGCCAAGTTAGGGACATGATAAATTTGTTTTAGAATCACACTAATTTATTTCCTGATTAATTTGATCAATAGATATTTACAGATTACTATTTTCCATATTCTATGTTTGAATGATAAAACCAGTCTTTATTAACTTCCTAGCCAATGTGTTGACTGTTGGTAGACTTCAATGTAAGATCCTTCTCTAAGGATATAGGGAGCCTGCTACAGGACGGAATCCATACTACAGTTAGCAAAGCAAAAACAAACCAGTCTTGGTAATGTTATTTAGCCCTGTAGTCAATCAATCTGAAGTCTGTCCAAACTCAGATTTTCTATCTAAATAAGTCAATTAATTTTCTTTCTTATTCAGGCTAGTTAGAACTGGATTTTCTGTTTCTTTCCAACCGAAGCATCTTAGATAGTACCCTTATGACAGGCAAATTAGGAGATAAATTATAGAAAGACTGGGATGCCTATTTTGTGAAGAAATTTCTTTTGAAAGTTCAAAGTCTACAACCCTGTATAAAGCACTCTTTTCAGGACATCCAGCTAAAAGTACAAACCCAATATTTAACTTTCAAAGAGTGAAAAATATCTTTGAGATGAAAAGGGAAAATGAAACATCAAACATTTATATGAATTCCTGTACATTATTAAGTGCTTTGTCAAGTATGTTCTTTTGGAGTTTTAAAGACAGAAAACATGTTATATGAATACAAAAACAAAATGCACAGTTACATGTATATTTTATACTAATAAAACCTATCTATATAAATCAGCAATTAAAATTGAGAGTGTAGAAATTTGTAAAGAACCTATAACTTCATTACTTGAAGAGAGAAAAAGAATACATTATTTGTTTGAGAGCCAAAGACTTTGCACTTCTGAGAAATTCAAGTTATCTCACTTGTCAGTGCCAGACCTACCCCACCTTGGTTGCAAGAATCATGCCCTCTTCTGAATAAGGTGCAAAGAAAGACCTATTGTCTATTTACAGAAGAATGTCTAATAGGGTTTTCACATTTCTAAGGTCAAATGAACAAAGCATAAAGTTGGTCTGTATCTGTCCCTACATGCCCCCTTCCATAGCTGTAACCAGTTATCTAAAACTTATGCAAATATGATTTTGACCATTGTTAATACCTTGTTTTCCTTTCTGATTTTGGTCTCTTTCTTGCTCTTACTGAAACCTCATCTCCTCTTCTGTTGGCTGCTGCCTGATGATGGAATAAAATACTTGATACAGAGTAATTTATATAGAAGTTTGTTACTTACAGTTCTGGAGGCTGGGAAGTCCTGGGCATATATTAGTGTGGTGCAGGCTTTTCTTCTAGTTGCATCCTAACATCCTTTATTAGGGTAAGTGTGGTCGCTCAGTTCTCCCACTCTCTTCTTACAAAGCCAATAACACCATCTTCAGGGCCCTCATCATCTCATTTAATCAGCATCTAAATTTGGGAATTAAGCTTCAACGCTTGAATGTTTTCAGGACACATTCAACCCACAGCAGTTCTCTCTTTTGCTGCCATGGCTTTCACCTTCCCATGTGTCTCTATGAAACATGGTCAGATTTTTCCTACAAGTTACTGATTTTTATTCACGCAAACACACATAATAAAGGTCAAAGAAAGCAAAGCATAAGCAGTATTGACCACCCTCTTAAAAAGAGAAAGTATAGACACATATGTTTGGATGATATGTCAATCCATGAATTACATTTTTTTCCTGTTAAATATGACAGGGTCTTACTGTAGCTTATAACATCTCCTAACCTGTAGAGGATGTAAGCTTGTGGCATCAGCTATGGGTCATTCCTCCAAGGAGAGAGCCAATAGCCAATTAGATTTGGGATACACAGGCATATGGCTGCCTCTGCTGCACAGTATTTCCAGGCAGGTGAGTTGTAGCTGGTGCTGATGGTGGAGTCTTGCTTGACTCAAGGAGACCTGTATCATGGATTAATATATCATCCAAACATATATGTCTATACCAAAGTAACCCACCATAACTATTAGTGCTGTTTAAATACCTATATATCTAATTGCTTGTGCTTCATTAGTAGGATCTAAAGGTTATTCCTGGACAAACTGTCAGCCCATGAAAGGAAACAGCCAGAATTGACCAGAGTCCAAGACAACAGCTCCAGAGAGAGAGGACTGTTTTGCTTCTCATCCACCTGTGCCCCTTTTCTAAGCCTAGGGAACAATCTGTGGAAGAGGGGGCATGGTAGAATGTAAGGGGTGAATGGTGAAACTACAGCAATGTAGTCTGGACACTCATTTGATCAACTTGATTGAACATACAACCCCTCAACCCCCGCTGGAAGGTGGGGCTGTGGGGGTTTGGGCACAACAGCCTGCAAATTGGTTTTACATGAAGGATGCTTGTACTCATGGATTATCACTTATAGCTAAAAAATGAAAAAAAAAACTGAGAGAAAGATGCAGGACAGTTATGGCAGAATGCATGATCTGGGATGGGGTGGGGGGGGAAGGGAAAGGGAAATATGCCTGAACTGAATTGGAAAATGCTGTATGAAATGCACAAAGCATCAATAAAAAATGTTAATAAAAAAAAAGAGAAAGTAAAGAGCCTGACACTCTCTCTGGTGCAGATGTGCCAGAATACCCTTCTGTGCTTTATCCTCTCATAGGAGACCCCACTGTGTGTCTATGTTGTGTGTCAGTAGTATGCTCTGTTTCCAACTAACCAATATCTTTATGGCCATTGAGATTCATAATATGGCTAATATGCCTTTAAGTTTAGTTAATAATTTTTAGATGGTTAGCTTCATTTTGCCCTCACAAGAACAAGATGTACTTGAGAGAAATTGCATTCAGCCTGGAAAAATAAGTTGTAGAGAAAGAAAGAATCTGAATCAGAGTTTATCATCTAATTATGCTTAATTGTCACTGTGGAAATTGCCGTTTACAGCATTGTCATTTTAAAAAGATATTTTCAGAAGTGACACTTTGATTATGATAATTTCCTGCTTCGAACATAGTACTTAAAAAATCATCAGTTGATTTTTTTTGTGATTGTCATCCCAGCAAAACTAATGATGTGGATTTTAAAATTTGGTGGATACAGCCCCAAGACAGGGCTTCTACCTGGAGATTATAGAGTACATCAATATTTCATTGACTTGAAAAACATCTTTATGGCACACTAACTAAATTCAGTTGTTCAACTTGCTAAGCAGATACATATGATGAGATGATGAGCTTAGTAAATATTCTATGTGTGCAGACAATTCAGAAGGAAACTTGGGATGGAAGCCTGGGCTTGGAAGAGCTGTATACCCAAGAACCATAGTCAATTCAAGACAACCAAAACTTATAGCAGGTGATTCACTTTAGAAAACGCTTTTTGTAAAATATTAGCTCCTTTTTATATGGTTGGCTGTGTCTTTTGGTTCTATGTTAACTGATAAAACAGTAATATATTGGATGACAAACGTTGAGGAAAAGGAAAGAAAGAAGGAAAAGAAGAAAGTGAATGAAGGAAGGAAGGAAGGAAGGAAAGAAAGAAAGAAAGAAAGAAACAAAGAAAGAAAGAAAGAAAGAAAGAGGGAAAGAAAGAGAAAGAAAGAAAGAAAGAAAAGAAAATGAGATAAATTGACCTGGGGCAAAGAAGGCTTTGAAGGTAGAGTATTAAACTTGAGAACAATAGAATTTCCGATAAAGTGAACCTTGAAGAGCTCCAGTAGTGGAATACTAGAAGAGAACATTCAATAGTTTTCCTAATATTTTAAGAACTGTAACAAAAGCTGAACTATATTATATGAGTTCAATTGTCACGTTATTTGAAGAAGCAAAACTAAATTGCTATTCTCTATAGAGAAAATGCATTTCTTGAATGTGTATTTAAAAGCTCTACTCTGTTTAAATATTTCAAAGATCCTTTCTAGGTTAACCACAGCAGGTTCTAATTAATTCCCCACACACTTACATCTCACACAGTCAGCATTATATGTTTAGGTTTGTAAATGCTGCTTTTTGAGTATTCTGTCATCGTTTGAAGTTCCCCATCATTTATAGCCTATGTTTCAAGTGCCAAAGCATTTAAAATAGATACTCAAATGGGTTGTGCGTTCATATGATAGATGTTACATTTTTCCTTTAAAATAATTTAATGTTAATTAAAAATGGAAAAAATAGAAAGGAAGAATCCCTTTTGCTCCTACATCAGAATTACCTTTGTTAAAGTGTTAATGCATATTTTTGAGTCTTTATGTATGTATATTTGTTTTCTAACAGGATTGAATCACATAGAACAGTCCTTTGCAACTTGAAATTTTCAGTTAGAAACATTGATCCCTGTAAAATTCTATTGATAACTTAAATGTCATAGTTTACCCTTTCTCCATATTTGTGGCTTGTTGCTTTCTAGACTGATTGGGAATTGTTTTGTGAAAATACGAAGCCTACAGAGAATTAGGAGCTTGCAGTTTGAAGGCTCTTCCTGATTTTCTTCTGTATTTTTGTCTGTTCACTGGGTTTCCTCATACGGCAGATAATGTGAAGGGGTGTTATTGTGACACATTCAACCAATCTGTGCTATTACATTTCTGTTTACCTACTTCGGCCTTAAAGTTTCCTTTAGTTTATTACTTGAAAACACATCTTGCCTCTATCCAAGTCTTAACTTTCTGTTTTGGTCTGTGTGAGGCCCAGGAAGACCTATGTCTTTATATAGTGAAGGAGGAAGAATAAGTCCATTTCTTTGTGCACTGTACATTAGAATAGCTTGATTTATAGGCCACAGTTTTTCTTTTTCAATGTTTTTAGTGAAGTTTTCTGCAATTTCATACAATATTTCTCAGTCCAGTTTAGACTCATTCCCCTTTCCATGTCCCCCACTCCACATGAGTTCATGCATTTTGCCATATATGTCTTGCATCTTTTTTTCAGTCTTTTAAAAGTTTTTCTATGCAGAGATTTATTGTTTAGGGCTGAAGTTTACTGTTTCAGTCAATTCTTTGACCCAGTCCTTTTGTTGTTGTTCCCTCCAATTTCTATTGCTCCAAACTACGCACATATGCTCTTCACATGTATATCAAAATTATGATGTCTGAAAGTTAACTATGTTAATTCCAAAACATGTTTACAAATTTACATTTTTCCCCTTTAATTTTATATTACTCTAAAATATGCATACATACCATCTTCCTATATACCACAATTATAAATGTTAATTCTAGATCCTGTTAAAGTATTCACATTAATAGCACAGTTGCTTTCAGGTAAATATATATATATATATATATATATATATACATATATATATATATATATAGATATTTGCTCTGTTTGCCTTAGTACTAGACATTTTGTGTTAGCATCTACAAATAAGGGATACCATTAATTGTTTGTTTTTCTGGGACTGTGTTACTTCACTTAGCATAATGTCTTCTAGTTCCATCCATTTACTACAAAGTTCACGATGTCATCTTTCTTTACCACTGCTTAGAACTCTGTTGTGTGGATGTACCACATTTTATCCATCCACTCATTGGTTGAGGGGTACTTGGGTTGGTTCCAGCTCTTTGCTATTGTGAAGAGAGCTGCAATAAACATAGATGTGCATGTATCTCTGTGATAGGATGAGTCTTGTGGGTGTATACCCAGGAGTGGTATGACTGGGTCAGGTGGTGGGCCCATTTTTAGTTTCTTAGAGTTCTCTACACTGCTTTCCATAGGGGTTGTATGAATTTACATTCCCACCAGCAGTGGATGAGTGTTCCTCTTTCCCCACAACCTCTCTAGCATTTGGTGTCTTTTGTTTTCTTGATCTTAACCAGTCTTTTTTTTTTAATTTTTTAAATTTTATTTATTTACGTGTATGAATGTATTGTCTGCATGTAGGATTGTGCACCCGTGTCACGCAATGTCGTGGAGGTCAGAAGAGGGCGTTGGATTCCCCTGGAACTGGAGTTCTCCTGGAATTGGAGTTACAGACAGTTCTCGGCCGCCATGTGGGTGCTGGGGATTGAACCCGGGTCCTCTGCAAAAGCAGTAGGTGCTCTTAACCTTTAGGCCATCTCTCCAGACCCGATCTTAACCAGTCTTGTCAGAGTGAGATGATATCTTAGAGTGGTTTTAATTTGCATTTCCTTAATTATTAACAATGTTAAACACTTTTTTTTTTGTTGGTATTTTTGAGACAGGGTCTCCCTGTAGCCCCAGATGTACTGGAACTTATTATGTAGATCAGGCTGGCCTTGAACTCAAAGAGATCCACCTGCCTCTGCCTTCTGAGTGCTGGGATTAAAGGCGTGTGCCACCACGCCCAGCCATGAACACTTTTAAAGATGTTTCTCAGCCATCTTTATTTCCTCACTTGTGAAGTCTGTGTTCGGTTCTTTACTACATCTCTTGAGAAGGTCATTTATTTTCTAATTTCTTTGTTTTTTGAGTAGGTTTTATATTTTGGATGTTAATGCTCTGTTAGAGGTATCACTGGTGAAGATTTTCTCCCACTCTGTGGGTTTTTCTTCACATCATTAATTGTTCCTTTCACTGTGCAGAAGCTTTTGAGTTTAATGAGATCCCACTTGTCAATTGTTGACCTTATTTCCTATGCAGCTGCTTGATTTAGAAAGTATTTTCCTATGCCTATGTTTTGTAGGTTGATGCCAAGGTTTTCTTCTATCACTTTCAGAGTTTGGGGTTTCATGTTGAGGTGTTTGATCCATTTGGAGTTGAATTTTGTACAGGGTGAGAGGTGGGGATATAATTTTATTCTACAAATGGTGATCCAGTTTTGCCAACACTATTGGCTGATGATGCTGTCCTTCCTCCATTAAGTCTTCTTGGCCCCTTTATCAAATAGGAGGTGGTTGAAATTGTATGAGCTCAAGTTTAGATCTTCAATTTTGTTCTGTTGGTTAATGGGTCTATTTTTTTTTTGCCAGTTCCAGTCTGTTTTTTTGACTGTAATATAGCTTGAAGTTTGGTAAAGTAATCCCCCCTGTATTNAATTGACCTGGGGCAAAGAAGGCTTTGAAGGTAGAGTATTAAACTTGAGAACAATAGAATTTCCGATAAAGTGAACCTTGAAGAGCTCCAGTAGTGGAATACTAGAAGAGAACATTCAATAGTTTTCCTAATATTTTAAGAACTGTAACAAAAGCTGAACTATATTATATGAGTTCAATTGTCACGTTATTTGAAGAACAAAACTAAATTTGGTATTCTCTATAGAGACAATGCTATTTCTTGAATGTGTATTTAAAAGCTCTACTCTGTTTAAATATTTCAAAGATCCTTTCTAGGTTAACCACAGCAGGTTCTAATTAATTCCCCACACACTTACATCTCACACAGTCAGCATTATATGTTTAGGTTTGTAAATGCTGCTTTTTGAGTATTCTGTCATCGTTTGAAGTTCCCCATCATTTATAGCCTATGTTTCAAGTGCCAAAGCATTTAAAATAGATACTCAAATGAGTTGTGCGTTCATATGTAGATGTTACATTTTTTTCCTTTAAATAACTTTAATTGTTAATTTAAAAATGGAGAAAAAAAGAAAGGACGATCACTTTTGCTCCTACATTCAGAATTACCTTTGTTAAAGTGTTAATGCATATTTTTGAGTCTTTATGTATGTATATTTGTTTTCTAACAGGATTGAATCACATAGAACAGTCCTTTGCAACTTGAAATTTTCAGTTAGAAACATTGATCCCTGTAAAATTCTATTGATAACTTAAATGTCATAGTTTACCCTTTCTCCATATTTGTGGCTTGTTGCTTTCTAGACTGATTGGGAATTGTTTTGTGAAAATACGAAGCCTACAGAGAATTAGGAGCTTGCAGTTTGAAGGCTCTTCCTGATTTTCTTCTGTATTTTTGTCTGTTCACTGGGTTTCCTCATACGGCAGATAATGTGAAGGGGTGTTATTGTGACACATTCAACCAATCTGTGCTATTACATTTCTGTTTACCTACTTCGGCCTTAAAGTTTCCTTTAGTTTATTACTTGAAAACACATCTTGCCTCTATCCAAGTCTTAACTTTCTGTTTTGGTCTGTGTGAGGCCCAGGAAGACCTATGTCTTTATATAGTGAAGGAGGAAGAATAAGTCCATTTCTTTGTGCACTGTACATTAGAATAGCTTGATTTATAGGCCACAGTTTTTCTTTTTCAATGTTTTTAGTGAAGTTTTCTGCAATTTCATACCAATGATTTCTCAGTCAGTTTAGACTCATTCCCCCTTTCCATTCCCCCACTCCACAGAGTTCATGCCTTTTTGCCATATATTGTCTTGCATCTTTTTTCAGTCTTTTAAACGTTCTTCTATGCAGAGGTTATTGTTTAGGGCTGAAGTTTACTGTTTCAGTCAATTCTTTGCCCAGTCCTTTTTGTTGTTGTTCCTCCAATTTGCATCACTCCAAACTACGCACCTCTGCTCTTCACAGTATATCAAAATTTGCTGTCTGAAAGTTAACATGTTATTCCAAAAACATGTTTACAATTTACATTTTTCCCCTTAATTTATATTACTTAAATATGATTACATACCATCTTCCATATAAACTCTAAAATTTTTGTTTTTTTAAAATTTTTTTTTTTTTTGTGTGTGTGTTTGAATGTATGTATATTTTATAACTATATATTATATATATATTATATATATATATATATCTATCTATATTTGCTCCGTTTGCCTTAGTACTAGACATTTGTGCTAGCCTCTACAACTTCAGGGATACCATTAATTGTTTTGGTTTTTCTGGGACTGTGTTACTTCACTTAGCCATTAATGTCTTCTAGTTCCTCCATTTACTCACAAAGTTACGATTTTGTATCTTTCTTACCACTTGCTTAGAACTCTATTGTTTGGATGTACCACATTTTATCCATCCAATCATTGGTTGAGGGGTACTTGGGTTGGTTTCAGTCTTTGCTATTGTGAAAGAGAGCTTGCAATTAAACATAGCTGTGCATGTATCCTCGTGGTAGGATACGTCTTTGTGGGTGTATACCCAGGATTTGTATGACTGGGGTCAGTTGGTAGGCCATTTTTTAGTTTCTTAGAGTTCTCTACACTGCTTTCCCTAGGGGTTATAAATTACATTCCACCAGCATGGATGAGTGTTCCTCTTTCCCCACAACCTCTCTAGCATTTGTGTCTTTTGTTTTCTTGATCTTAACCAGTCTTCTTTTTTTTTTTAATTTTTTAAATTTTATTTATTAACTGTATGAATGTATTGTCTGCATGTAGGATTGTGCACCCTGTGTCACGCAATGCGTGGAGGCCAGACAGGCGTTGGATTCCCTGGAACTGGATTTCTCCTGGAATTGGAGTTACAGACCTTCTCGGCGCCCATGTGGGTGCGGGGATTGATCCCGTGTCTCTGCAAACGCCGTAGGTGCTCTTAACCTTTAGGCCATCTCTCCAGACCCGATTCTAAAACCGTTCTTGTCAGAGTGAGATGAATCTTAGAGTGATAACACAAGAGATAACAAGAGAGAGAACAAGGAGAAATATGACGATGATGATGTCATTTTCCAAATGTAAATTGGAGGACAACTATTATTATAGATGTAATCTCTTATAAAACCGGTATAAAAGCCTTCTTTAATTGACCAATAGACATAAGAACTGTGAAAAGATTATACTCTGTTCAGAACCCAAATATAATACTAAACTCCTTGGGTATGCACTTAGGCAAAGTATATTAATGCAGGAGCTCTGACATCGCAATGGATTTGTTCTACCAGGGGGATGTGGGCCAGGGGATCCAAAGCCCCCACAAAAGGTAAGGGCTCCTTGCCCCTACGTTGGAATACCTGCAGGAGGAGAGGCCGAAGACCTGCTGCCGAAAGACCCTGACGTTAACATGGGAGGCATGTATTGAGACGCACATGCAAGGGTACAGATTGCCTCTGGAATTGCCAGAGAGTGTTCCCAAAGGCCACTAAACAATAAAGGCAACTACGGGTCTCCCTGAGTCAAACAATACTCCACCATCAGCACCACCTTTACACTTCACCTGTCTGGTAATACTGTGCAGCAGAGGTATCCATGTGCCTGTATATCCAAAATCTAATTGGCTGTTGCTCTTCTCCTTGGAGGAATAAACCATGGATGATGCCACAAGGCCTTACAATCCTCTACAGGTTAGGAGATGTCATACGCCACAGTAAGACCCTATCATATTTATCAGGGGGTTTGGTTTAAAAATGTAATTCATGGATTAAACATATCATCCAAACATATGTGTCTATGCCAACGTAACCTACCATAACTATTCGTGCTGTTTAAAAACCTCTATATCTAATTGCTTGTGCTTCATTCGTAGGATAGAAAGGTTATTCCCGGACAAACAAACTGTCAGTCCATGCAAGGAAACAGCCAGATTGACCAGAATCCAAGCAACAGTCCAGAGAGAGAGGACAGTTTCTCCTCATCCACCTGTGCCCCTTTGCCCCTTTTCTAAGCAGGGAACCAATCTGCGGAAGAGGGGGCATGGTTTAGTTAGAGTAATAGAATGTAAGGCTGCGATTGGGGTGAAATGATTTTTTGATGAAACTACAGCTATGTAGTTGGACACTCATTTGATCAACTTGATTGACAAACAACCTGTCACCCCCATTGAATGTTGGGCCGTGGGGGTTTGGGGACAACAGTCTATAGATTGGTTTCGCACGAAGGATGCTTTACTCATGGATTATCACTTATAGCTAAAAAATAAAAAAAAAAACAAAAACTGAAAGAGAAGGCCAGTTATGGCCAGAACCATAATACATGATTTGGGATGGGGTGTGGGTGGGTGGGGAGGGAAAGAGGAAAAAATATTGCCTGATCTTTGACTTGGAAACTGCTGTCTAAAATGCAAAAACATCAATAAAAATTAAATTAAAAAAAAAAAAAAAAAGCAGTTAGGGTGCTCTTAACCTTTAGGCCATCTCTCCAGACCGATCCTTAACCAGTCTTGTTGGAGTGAAATGATACCTTAGATTGGTTTTTAATTGCATTTTCCTTAATTATTAACCATGTTAAACACTTTTTTTTTTTTTTTTTTTTTGTATTTGAGGGCACAGGGTCTCCTGTAAGCCCCAGAGTATGGAAAACTTATTATGTAGATTCAGGCTGGCCTGAACTCAAAGCGCTCCCCTGCCTCTGCCTTCTGAGTGCTGGATTAAAGGCGTGTGCCACACGCCCAAGCCTGAACACTTTTAAATATGTTCTCAGCCCTCTTTATTTCCTAACTTGTGAAGTCTGTGTTCGGTTCTTTACTACATCTCTTGAGAAGGTCATTTATTTCTCATTTCTTTGTTTTTGAGTTAATTTTTATATTTTGATGTTAATGCTCTGTTAGAGGTATCACTGGTGAAGATTTCTCCCACTCTGTGGTTTTTTCTTTCACATCCTTAATTTGCTCCTTTCCCTGTGCAGAAGCTTTTGAGTTTAATGAGATCCCACTTGCAATTGTTGACCTATTTCCTATGCAGCTGCTTGATTTAGAAAGTATTTTCCTATTTGCCTATGTTTTGTAGGTTGATACCAACTTTTTCTTCTATCACTTTCGGGGTTTTGGGTTTCATGTTTGAGGTGTTTGATCCATTTGGAGTTGGAATTTTGTACAGGGGTGAGAGGTTGGGGATATAATTTTATTTACAAATGTTGATCCCGTTTTGCCAACACTATTGGCTGATGATGCTGTCCTTCTCCATTAAGTCTTCTTGGCCCCTTTATCAAATAGGCGGGGTTGAAATTGTATGAGCTCCGTTAGATTTCAATTTTGTTCTTTTGGTTAATGGGTCTATTTTTTTTTTGCCCAGTTCCAGTTCTGTTTTTTTTTTTTTTTTTTGGTCTTTTAGAGCGGACAGGGTCTCCCTGAAGTCCAGCTGTCCTGGAACCTCACTCTGTTAGACAGGCTGCCTTGAACTCAACCAAATATCCGCCTGCCTCTGCTCCTAAGTTGCTTAGGGAATAAGGGTGAGCCACACGCCCGGCTCCAAGTCTGTTTTTATTACAATCGCCCTGTAATATAGTTTGAAGTCTGGTAAAGTTATCCCCCCTGTATTTTACACTTTTTCTCAGTGTTGCTTTGGCTATTTAGGGTCTTTTGTTTTTCCATATGAATTCAGGGATTTTTTTTTCCATTTGTGAAGGAAAATAGAAACTCTTGAGGATTTTACTTGGGGGATTCCATGAATCTGTATATTAATTTGGGTAGAATGGACATTATATATATAATTTTCCAATCCATGAGCCTGGGAGATCTTTCCATCTTCTTATGTCTTCCTTCAGGAGTATAAAATTTTTTTCTTATAGAGATCTTTGGTGTTTTTGGTTAAGTTTGTTCTTAGGTATTTTATTTTTTTGTGCTATTGTGAGTGGGAAGGTCTTCTAATATTCCTTCTCCAATTGCTTATTGTTGGTGTAAAGAAAGGCTACTGATTTTTCTAGGTTAATTTTGTATCCTGCCACTTTACTGAAACTCTTAATCAATTCTAGGAGAGTTTTTAGCATCCCTTAGGTAAAAAATTATATCATCTGGTAAAAGAGATAGTTTGGGTTTCTCTTTTCCAATTAGTCCTCCTTTATTTTCCTTTCTTGCCTTATTGCCCTAGCAAGCATTTCAAGCACTTATATTGGAGAGGAGTTGTGTAGGGGTCTCCTCCAGGGTACCCGCCCACCCGCCCGTCCATTCCAAACCCCCCAAGCCCCCCTTCAGGCGCCCCTCCACCTCCCCTCTGCCTTGCTGGGTTCCTGCCTTTAAGGGGGAAGCTTCTAAATTTTCTCCATTTGGGATGATGTTGGCTGTGGTTTGTTGTATATGCTTTGATTTTGTTGAGGAATGTTCCCTCAAATCCAGTTCCTCTAGGACTTTAAGCATGGAGAGATGTTGGATTTTGTTGAAGCCTTTTTCTGCATCAATTGAGATGATTATGTGGTTTTTGTTTTTTAGTCCATTTATGTGTTTTATGATATTTAATGATTTACATAAGTGGAGCCATCCCTGCATCTCTTGTATGCATCCAACTTGGTCATGATGGATGATCTTATTGCTGTGGGTCGGTCTGTATGCAGGTTGGGAGTATTTTGTTGAGAAAATTTACATCTATATTTCCTTAATGAGATTGGTCTGTAGCTTTCTTTTTGGTTGCATCTTGCCTGGTTTTGGTAATTAGAGTGATTCTGGCTTTGTAGAAGTAATTTGGGAGATTTCTCTCTGCTTGTATATTTCTGAACAGTTTAAGTAGTAATGGTTTAAGTCTCTTTAATGTTTTTTTTTTTTTTTTTTTTTTTTTTTGGTCTTTTCGAGACAGGGTCTCCCTTGTAACCCAAGCTGTCCTGGAAATTTTGCTATGAACCAGGCTGGCCCTTGAACTTCACAATGATCCACCTCCTCTGCCTCCCAAGTGCTAGGATTAAATGTTTATCGAATTCTGCCATGAACCATCTGGGCCCTTGGCTTCTTTAGTTGGAGGTTTCTTGTTACATTTTCAATTTCCTCATAATTATGGGTCTGTTAAACTGTCAGTCTCTTCTTGGTTAAGCATTGGTGAATTCCAGGATTTGATTATTCATCCATTTCTCTTAGGTTTTCAAACAATTAGTTAGAGAATAATTTTGTGATTATATGGCATCTTTTGTTGTCGTTTGATGTTTCCCTTCTTCTCAAAAATTCTATTTATTTGGAGTTACTCTTTCCTTCTTTTGGTTCATTGGGCTAGGAGTTTAACTATTTTGTTTCTCCTTTCATGAGACCAGCTTTTGGATCATTATTTTTGTATGTTTTCTTGTTTTGTATTTCATTGATTCGCTCTGATTTATGTTATTCTTCCTGTCTGTTTGGGTTTAGGTTCATTTGTTGTCTCTCAAGTGTTTTTAGCTGCAGTGTTAGATCATTTATTTCTGCTCTTTCTGTTTTTTTTTTTTTAATGTAGGCACCCAGGGCTGTAAATTTCCTTCTTATGATAGCTTTTAAAGTATCCCACAGGTTTTGTTGTTTTGTATTGTCATTTTCGTTTAGTTCCAGGAATACTTTTGTTTCTTTATTTCTTCCTTGACCCATTCATTATTCAGGAGAGTGTTGTTTAGTCTCCATGTGTTCCTGTAAATAGTAGGGCTTATTCTGGTGTTGATATTGAGCTTTATTGCACATTGTCTGATACAATGCATGGGATTATTTTGATCCTTATGTATTTGTTGAGTTTTTTTTTTTTTTTCAGTGTCTCAGTATGTGGTCGATTTTGAAGAATGTTCCATGGAACATTTAGTAGAAAGTATATTCTCTGGTGTTTGGGTGGAATATTTGGTAGATGTCTGTGAGGTTATTGTACTGTTCAGTTCAGATGTCTCTCTGTTTATTCTTTATCCACTTGACCTGTCCAAAGGGCTCAGTGGGGCATTGAAGTCCCTTACTATTAGTGTGCTTGGATTAATCTGTGCCTTGAGGTTCTGCAGAATTGTGCTTATGAAGTTTGATGCACCAGAGTTTGGTGTATATATATTCATGATTGTGAAATCTTCATAGTTAATTGTTACTTTGATAAGGATGTAATGGCCCTCTTTGTCTCTTCTGATTAATTTTACTTTGAGGTCTATTTTGTCTGATATTAGAATAGCAACTCCTGCTTGCTTTTTGGTACCATTTGCTTGGAATATTTTTTTCCATCCTTTCACCTTAACTTGGTGCCTATCTTTGAGGGTGAGTTGGTTTTCTTGTAATCATCATATAGATAGGTTCTGTTTCCTAATCCATTCTCCCAGTCTACGTCTTTAGATTGGGGAGTTTAGTCCATTAATATTTAGGTTATTATTGAGAGATGTGTTTTGCTTCCTTTCACTTATTTTCTGTTTGCATTCTCAGTCTATGCTTGTATTTCTGCAGTTATACAGTTATTAATTGCTCTCTCTAGCTGCTTGGGGATAGTTGCTCCTTTCTTATGAAGTTTGAATTGCTTTGAGTACGTTCTGAAGGGTTGTATTCTAGTTTCTCTTCAATTGCTGTGACAAAACACTCTGACCGACACCAACTTGGGGAGGAAAGGGTTTATTCAGCTCACATCTCATGGGTCACAGTTCATCACTCAGGGAGCCTAAGGCAGGAACTAGGGGCAGGAACCTGGAGGCAGGAGCTGAAGCACAGGCCATGGAGGAGTGCTACTTACTGGCTTGCTCCTCTGGCCCATGCCCAGCCTGCCCTCTTATACAGTACACAACAACCTGCCCAGGGTGGCACCACCCATAGTGGGTTGGGCCCTCCCACATTACTCAACAATCAAGACAATACTCCACAGATATGGCCACAGGCCAGTCCAATGGAGCCAATTCCCTAATTGAGTCTCCCTCAACCCAGGTGTGTCAAGTTGACAGTAAAGCTATCCAGCGCAGGCTGGTTTTCTGGACATTAATTCTTTCATCTTGTTTATGTCATGAAATAATTTTCTTTCTCCTTCAACTATAATTGACATTTTTGCTGGGTATAGTAATCTGTGTTGGCATCTATAGTCGTTTAGTACTGGGAATTCTTTGGTCCACATTTTTCTGTCTTTCATCATTTGCACTGACAAGTCAGCTGTAATTCTGATGGGTTTCCCTTCATGTGTAACTTGTTGTTTTTCTCTTGCAACCTTCAGTAATTTGTCTTTGTTTTGGGCATCTACTGTTTTAACTATGGTATGGCATGGGGTATCCTTTTCTCAACTTATCTACTTGGTGTTCTATGTGCTTGTATTTATATGTGTTTGTCATTTTTCAGTTTGGGGAAATTTTCTTCTATTATTCTGTTCAAGATCTGCTCTATACCATTATCCTGGGATTCTTTTCCTTCCTCTAGCCCTATGATGCTGAGGTTTGATCTTTTCATAGTGTCCTATATTTCCTGATTTCAGACTCTTTGTTTGAGCATTGTAGTTCTTCCACCTTGTCTTCCTGTGTTTATATTCTACTTTCTGCCACATTCAATCTGTTACTGAGACTTTCTCCACATCTTTTCCTGATGACTGGATGAGTGTGCAATTCCCTTTTTCATTTCATCCTGTCATTTCTTTTTTTTTAATTTGATGTATATTAATTTTTAAAATACATAAAAATGAAAAAAAAAGAATAAGAAGAATAGAAAAGTGAAATGATACCTTCATTACTCAATAGTCAATACTGTTGGTCAGAAATAGATTAAAAACAAGTAACACAAAGCCGGGCATGGTGGCGCATGCCTTTAGTCCTAGCACTTGGGAGGCAGAAGCAGGCAGATCTTTGTGAGTTCAAGGCCAGCCTGGTCCACAGAGTGAGTTCCAGGACAGCTGGGGCTATAGGGAGACCCTGTCTCAAAAAGACCAAAAAACAAAACAAAACAAAAAAATAATGAATAACACTAGAGTTCTACATAGAGATTTTTTTTTCCTAACAAATTTTCTAAGCACAAGGCCTAGTCTATGTGTTTTAAAACAGTATGTTGTTTTTTTTTTTTGTCTTTTTGAGACAGGGTCTCCCTATAGCCCCAGCTGGCCTGGAACATGCTCTGTAGACCAGGCTGGCCTTGAACTCACAGAGATCCGCCTGCCTTTGCCTCCCAAGTGCTGGGATTAAAGGCATGCACCACTAGTGTCTGATTAAAACAGTGGCTTTTATTTTTTTCTTCTATATTTCTTTTCATTTTTTAGGCATAAGTAATAATGTTTATGGTCAACATCCTTCAGTAAAACCAATTTGCAAGCATTTATGCCCAAGCCTACCCACACACCTGCAGGTCCCAGCCCAAATTCCAGCTGGGGTGTGCTGTTCAATCAATTTGATCAAGTAAGTGTCCAGTCTATATTTTTGCTGTAGTTTCACCATTCACCCCAATCGCAGCCCTTACATTCTACCATATCCCCTCTTCCGCAGATTGTTCCCTAGCTTAGAAAAGGGCACAGGTGGACAAGAAGCAAAACAGTCTACTTTCTCTGGAGCTGTGTGTTGGACTCTGGTCAATTCTGGCTGTTTTCCTTCAAGGGCTGACAGTTTGTCCGGAATAGCCTTTCAATCTTACTAATGAAGCACAAGCAATTAGATATATAGGTATTTAAACAGTACTAATTGTTATGGTAGGTTACTTTGTGTATTAGACAACAGATGTTGTGGACTGGTATGTTAATACAGGAATCACGTTTTTTTTTTTCTGTAAAATATGACTGTGGCTTTATAAACCCCTAACCACTAGAGGAGGTAAGGTTGTGGCATCACCATGGTTATTCCTCCAAGAGAGAGCTAATAGCCAATTAGATTTGGGATATACAGGCAATGGCTGCCACTGTGCACGTGTATTTTCAAGGAAGGTGAGGTTGTGCGGCTGACGGAGGAGTCTTCTTGACTCAAGGAGACATTATTTGCTTTATTGTTTTTGTGGCTTTGGTAACACTTTTTGGTATTCCAGAGACCATCTGTACACTTGCAACGTGTGGTCTCAATACATCTTTCCCATGATTACATCAGGTCTTTGACAGCAGGGCCTTATACCTTCTTTTCTTGCAGGTATCCCAGTTTACAGGCAAGAATGCCTTTACTTTTGGGGGGGCTTGGATCCCCTGCCAACATCTCCTTTGTAGAATAATCCATTGCTGAATCAGAGCCACTTCTGTATTAATATATTTTGCTTAAGTGGCACAGCTTAAGGAGACTTTAGTATTATATTTGGTTCTGAATAGAGAATAATCCTTTTCACAGTTCTATGTCATAGCAATTAAAGAAGGCAGTTTTTACTGGTTTTATAAGAGATTACCTCTATAACCAGTTGGCTCCAATTTACAGTTAGAAACGACCTCTCATCTCATATTTCTCCTTGTTCTATGAGGAAAGGTAAAAATTCTCTCATATTAAAACTTTGCAGCACCTAGAGGTAAGTTTCATTAGGACTCATTATCATAGTTGTCTCAGTGGTCCACAGGGGCTTTGATGCCGTGTCCAGTCTGAGCTTTTCTTCTTCAATGTTCAGATGGGCCAACCTTCTCTGGGCATTCCTGTACATCCTACACAAGCAAAGCTGTTGTGTTTTTCTTTCTCAGCCATTAAGTTTGGTGACATTTTGATCTGTGGGAACATACAATCTTTTTCCCATAGTTTAGTTTTAAGATTTAAATTGTACAGTTTTTTGACAAAAAGTTTTTTTTTTTTTTTTTTTTATTTTTTTTTTAGGTTTTTTTTTTTGACCCATGAGTCTCAAAAAGTTGAGTACCATACCTATAGGCGGGAATCAAGGCACAGATTTTCTTCAAACTCACCCATGCTCTTTTGGGTAACTGTATGTCATTAACTTGGGAAACAGAGTTAATTTCTAAGTTAATCATCCTACAGGTAAAAGAAATACTACAGATGATACTGTACACAAAAATTTATAGAGAACATTTGTAGATGTACTAATCCCAAAGTATTGTTATACAGATTTTAAGTAAAACAAATGGGGACAACAACAATTTATATTCCAGATTAATTCAGTGCATTACCATTTTTAACCAGAACCTTTAACCCATGTTGTTTAATATACACATATTTACTTTTACTAAGTCCAAACACCATGTAATCTGTAACAGAGTTTGGGCAAATTGTAATTGTTGAACTCACGTCAATTAAATATACATTAATCAAATATAGACCTGTGTCCCTCCCGCCCCCGCACCCCCTCCCACCCCTCCAGAACCCATTTCAGTCAGTTTTCGGATGCTCTTTCTGTGTTGTTCCTTAATATGCAACCATTACTCAAGATTGTTAGAAGATACAAACAGAGGGAGTTCTCCCAGATTCTTCTATGAACCACCATCACACTATTACCAAAACCAGGTAAAGATACAACCAAAATGGAAAACATAGACCCATCTCCCTAATAGAACAGATGCCAAAATTTAACAGGATACTGGCAAAGGCAAATCACTACAGACCCAATCAAAAAGATCATCCATCATTGCCAAGTTGGATCATACCAGAGTTGCAGGGATGGTTCAACATATGAAAAATCAGTACAATATCATCAAGCATATAAATGGACTGAAAGACAAAAACCACACATCATCTCAATTGATGCAGAGAAAGCCTTTGACAAAATCCAGCATCCTTACACGTTTTAAGTCCTAGAGGGAATGGACTGGAGGGATCATTCCTCAATTCTCAAGTAATCAAATCATATACAGGAAACCCAAACCAATATCATCCTAAATGGGGAAAACAGAAGCATTCCCCGTAAAGGTAGGAACTTGGCAAGGCTGCCCCCTGTCACCACTCCTCTTCAATATAGTGTGGAAAAACCCTTGCTAGGGCAATAAGGCAAGAAAAGGAAATTAAAGGAGTTCTAATAGGAAAGAGGAAGTCAAGCTATCCCTTTTGCTGATGAATGATTGTCTACTTAGGGGATGCTAAGAACTCCACCAGAAAACTCCAGAAACAATTGGTGAGCTTCATAAAGTGCAGGACACAAAATAAATCTAGAAAATCAGTAGCTTTTCTTACACCAACAACAAGCAACTGAAGAAGGGAATACAAGGAGAACTTCCCACTCACAATAGACCTCAAAAACAATAAAATACCTAGGAAAAACCTAACCAAAGACACCAAGGATCTCTACAATAAAAATTTTAAACCCCTGAAGAAGGAAATTGAGGAGACATCAGAAGATGGAACAACCTCCCATGCTCATGGATGGGAAAATAAATATAGTAAAAATGTCCATTCTACCCGAAACTCATTGTACAGATTAATGCGATCCCAACAAAATCCCAAGAGCTTCACACTTGGAGAAAAAATTCCTCAATTTCATTTGGAAAAAACAAAAGACCCCGAATTGAAGCAACCCTGAGCAAAAAGAGCAATACGGGGGATCGCTATACCAGACACTCAGACTATTACTCCAGGGTATAGTCATAAAAACAGCTTGGTCCTGGCACAAAAAACAGACCAGTTACCAATGGAATAAAACTGAAGATCCAAACCTGACACATACAATTTTCAGCCACCTCATTTGACAAGGGGTCAAGAAGACACAATGGAGGAAAGACAGCATCTTCAGTAAGTGGTGTTGGCAAAACTGGATCACCACCTGTACAAGAGTGAAATTAAACTACCCTACCTCTCGCCTGTACAAAAGTCAATTCCAGATGGATCATCCGGTGATTTCTTTAGTATTTCCATTGTTCTTTTTTTTTTTTTTTTTTTTTTTTTTTGATTAATTTGCTGGCCAGTTTTCTGTTTCATTTCAGTGTGGGATCTTTTCAGTGTTTCCACTTCATTCCTGGATTTGTCATTCTCTCCTGATTTCTTTTGAGTATGTTCTCATTGTTCTTTTAAGATCTGTGTCCTGGGTTATCTCCAGGGAGATCCCATTATTGGAGTCTTCTACAGGACTTGTTGATTTTGGTGGGGATTTATCATTTGATTTTCCCATGTTGTTGATTTTCCTTTGTGCTCTTGGCATGTGGATTTGATTTGTTATTAATAATCTGATGCAAAAATCAAGTACTTCTTCATTTGGTTGAAAGCCTGTTCCTCTAGGTTGGAAGGTTTGCTGTCTCTTCTGTTACTTTGTGCTCTGAGTCACCATCTCTGTTCCTACCAGAATAGTCACAAGGGGGGTGGGAAGCACTGTTTTTTGCCTGTCCAATCCTGATACCTCCAATGTTACCATAAGGCCTTATCTTATCTGGCCTGGAAGTTGGGGCAGCTCCAGAGACCCCTGTGCTGGAAGCGACAAGGCTCAGATGGTCCTGGAACCCACCTGCCAAGAAGCCTGGCCTGTCACTGGGCCACAAACTTTTTTTATTTAAGACAAGCCATTCTCTTTACCTGTCTGCAATTTACTCTTTTGTAATAGACTCCACACAACCTTTGAAGGAGTGCTCACATCTGCCCTTCTAACTGAGGTTTCTTTTTTTCACTTCTGTATCATTTTCCTTTTCATTCTCTTCCTTGCCAATGTTGGAGAGAGAGCCTAATGCACAGTAGGCCAGTGATCTACCACTAAGCTGCATCCCCCAAGCTATGGAAATATCTTCCGCTTATGCCTGTAGTGTTTTATTTTTTGTAAATTATGAACCAACACAGACTTTTCTTATAGATATCTATATCTATATATATCTATATATATATCGATATATATCGATATATATATATCGATATATATATATCGAATCTCTAGCAGGAAATTCCTCTATTTAAGGCAACTGCTATAGGTGCAAGGCCAACCATCCAAAAATGTATCATCTTAGAAAAAATTGAACTCTTGCAATGTAAAATTTGGTTTGTAAAGTCCAGTGATGAGCTCTTTATATTCTACAATAACTCACCCTACCAAAATGCATGTCAAGCAAAATTCAACAAGAGGAAAAGATTACTTTTTAAAAAATTTTTATTTTTTTTTCATTTATTTTTGTATGTATATGAATGTACTGTCTGCATGTAGGTTTGTGCACCCATGTCGTGCAAAGCCGCGGAGGTCAGAAGAGGGTCTTGGATTCCCCTGGAACTGGAGTTCTGGAATTGGAGTTACAGACAGTTCTTAGCCGCCATGTGGGTGCTGGGGATTGAACCCAGGTCCTCTGCAAGAGGAGTTGGTGCTCTTAACTGCTAGGCTATCTCTCCAGCCCCGGAAAAGATTACTTTTAAGGGAGATTTAGACCAGTAATACTGCATCCTGGTGGGCATGACTATAAGGCCTATCCTGGAATTAAGCTTAGCAAGAAGAAAAACATTATTCAAAACATTCATCAATTTGTTTATGAAAGAAATGTTCACTGCTGGAACTGTAAACAGGCAGTATTATGACTTTTATAGAATTTTCTCTGTGTATAACGAGCTACAGAGGACTTCGAAGATTCCATGGGGCCTTTGATTGGAATGAGGAGAGCTGTGCTGGCATCAGGCTAAGATCATGAGTTCTGTAGTCTTACGACAGAAAGGTGTAGCTTTTGCGACTGGACACTCTTCAAGCTGGAGCATATGGGCCTCTTTACCCTTGGTGGGGCTTGGCCAAATAGTGACAGTCTTTACCTCTTAACTCCAGCAATTTTACTTCTGTAGTTTACAGTCTCCCTTCCGGTTGAGAAAGAGAATTTCTCAAAGTTTAAATGCAGTCATATATGCCAGTAAGCTCATTTTAGATGACTTTTTATAGCTATTATGTGTTGTTGTTCTGGATTTTTTGCTTAGAGATTCATCTATTTTTGTTCTTCAAAAGTTGTTAAGAAGACAAGTCTTCTAAGTTATCACAGTTAATACTTTAAAGCACTGTTTTTTGAGTCAGACTTGCTTATGATGGATCTCAGCCTGATAAAGTTAACATAGCTTCCACAAATACACAGAGCACAAGTAGAGGAAGTAATGTGAATGTGGTCTAAATGTCAACCAAAACTGAAATCACAGACTATGATTTTTAACCCTTGGCTCCTTAACCCTCACACTGTTTAAGATAGTAATCACTAGCCACAGGTGGTAGAGGAAATCGATTTAAATTAAATTAAAATTTCACCCCTCAGACTGAACATAAGGAAAGAAAGCTGGAGTTTGGTGGAATGCAAACTCTCATCTCCTGCTGTTCTAAAGGATGCACTATCTCTTCCTGACCACTTACCCACATAAGCACACACTCTCTCATTCATCAACTATGTTTTCAGCATTTGGTTAGTGCAGCATCTCCCTGAGATCCATTCACATTACCTTCTCTACTTGTGTTCTGTGTCTGGGAATATCAGTTCATCAGTTCTGGGAGAGGCAGAGGTTTAGTGGTTCTGTGTGTGGCAGTGTATTAGGAGGTTTTTTCACAGCTTGGTGAATCAGAAACCAGAGAGCACAGGTGAGAACCAGAAGGGAATGTCACCTTCAAGACTGGTCCCCAGAAACCCACTCCCACTAGCTCAGCCATCATCCCAATCCCAATGGTTCCACAATCTCCCCCAACACTGCCACTACCTGGAAACCAACTGCTCAAACATAAGAGTCTCTGGGGACATTTTTCATTTGAACCATAAAACTTGTTATGATGAGCGTTATTGATATGTGGACTATTTCTCTAAGTTTCAGATCCAGTATATTAATTTCTATGTACAATATGATAAATAAGTTTCTGAAGAGAGAGAAAGAGAAAGAGGTTTGATTCAAGTTGTGGCACATGTAATAGTGTCCCCTTATAGAAAAAAGTATAGGAAAAGCTCTCTCCCCGCTGTCGCCCATCCAAATTCTTTCTTTTAATTTCTGCTCTAAACTTCCCTTATCTTTTCCATGGTCTTTGGTGTCTCTGTGAATATCCTATGCCACTGTGTCCAAGGGAGATGCTGGTACCGACTAAATGCTGAAAACATAGTTGATAAATGAGAGAATGTGTGTTTATGTGGGTAAGCGGTCAGAAAGAGATAGTGCATCATCTAGAACAGCAGGAGATGAGTTTGTATTCCACCAAAGCAGCATGAGAGGCTTGGGAATAGACATGGGCATGTTTCAAGCAGCCTGCCATTCAGATGTATGTTCCACTTAGAGACACAGGCACTCTGTCCTCTCTCAGCAAATGTAAGAAGGTGGGAAGCTTTACCACTTCAATCTTTTTTGGTTTTGGTCTTTTTCAAGACGGGGTCTCCCTGTAGCCCCAGCTGTCCTGGAACTCACTCTGTAGACCAGGCTGGCCTTGAACTCACAAAGATCTGCCTGCCTCGCCTCCTGAGTGCTAGGATTAAAGGAGAGC
>VZQC01010436.1:97788-232628 GCA_009823505.1 Rhizomys pruinosus
AACTGGTAAAGACTATGGGGACTTTTAAGGTTGGACTAAATGCATTTTGCATTTTATATGGTCAGGAGCCTATGGGGGCCAGGGAGTGGAATGTGATGGTTTGAATGAGTGTCCCCCATAGGCTGTAAGTATTCAGACATTTGTCTCCAGTTGGTGGCACTGTGTTTGGAGGTCTTAGAAGGTGTGGCCATGCTAGAGGAAGTATGTTATTGGGGGCAGGCTTAGTGAGTTTAACAAGCCTCATGGTCTCTCTCTGCTTCCTGTGCTCTTTTCAAGATGTGACCCTCGGCTTCCTGCTCCAGATCCAGCCGCCATGCCTCCCGCCACAATAGACTCTAATTACCTGGAACTGTCAATCGTAAGCTCAAATAAACTCTTCCTTTTATAAGTTCCTTGGTCATGGTGCTTTATCACAGCAACAGAAAAATGACTAATACAAGGACTAAACAGCTAAGAGGATTTCAGCCTCATCAGAATATAGACTGCCATTGTTGAACTACCTGGGCTGTATCATGGAGGCCAGTACAGGGGGATCAAGATAGGACTCATACTTACTGAACTTCATTTGAGGGACCATGGGAGGGAAAGACACCAGTGTAGAGCAAAAGTGCAGGATTGATGGTTGTTTGGGATTGCCAAGGAGGAACCTTTGAGCACTTCCTTAAGGAAAGCATGACATATTTTAGGAAAAAAAAAGTCCTCTAATTCAAGTGATATGTGTATGTGTGTATATATTTATGTATATGTATAAATATGTGTGTTTATGTATGTATATATACTGTAGCCATACAAGTTGGAGAGAACAACAAAAAAAAGAACTGGAAAATAAAACTCTGGAAAGACTCAGAAATGATTCAGGACATGTAGGGCTAAGTGCAGGGATTCGGGTGGGGTGGGGGGCATGGAAAGGGAAGTGACTGTAGATTCGATTGATAAATGATGTATGGCTTATGGAAAAAGTTTAATAACAATAAAAATATTTTTATTTCATTTTATATTTTTTATTTATTCTTTTTTATTATATATGTATGGATGTATTGGCTGCATGTATGTAAATGTACCTGTGTTGTGCAATGCCTGAGGAGATCAGAAGAGGCCATTAGAGTCCCCTGGAACTAGAATTGCAGAAGGCTGTTAGCCACCACGTGGTTGGTGGGAATCAAACTCGGTTCCTCTAGAAGAGAAGTCAGTGCTCTTAACCATTGAGGCATTGCTACAGACACTGGAAGAGAATTAATGTTCAAGAGATTAGGTTTCATATGTTCTAGAGTCATCAGAAGACAAGATTAACTGATCTATAGTAAAATTACAAATTTTGTGGTTAAATGCTAATTAATGAAAAACAGTGAGTTGGATATTTGTGTCACTGAAACCATGATGAGTTTATTGTAAATAAACCATTCCATATTATGTCAGTCTTTCTTTCTGGTAGGAGAGTTTATTGTAAGTAAATCATTCCATATTAGGTCAGTGTTTCTTTCTGGTAGGAAAGTTTATTGTAAGTAAACCATTCCATATTAGGTCAGTGTTTCTTTCTAGTAGGAGAGTTTATTGTGAATAAACCATTCCATATTAGGTCAGTCTTTCTTTCTGGTAGGAGAGATAGTCTGATAGATAAGATCCAAGTAGGAGACACAAATTATCTGAAAACTTTCCTCCAGCNCTAATTTTGTTAATTTTCACAAGACTGTCTGGGTGTCTTTTCCTAATGCAGAAATTATCAACCTGTGTTAATTTTGTCCTTCAGGGCAGTATTGGGAGACATTTTTTAAAATTTTGTTCATTTTTATGTTACGTAGATGAGTGTTTTTCCTGCATGTGTGAATGTGCACCAGGTGTATACATTGCCCACAGAGGCAAAAAGCAGCTGTCAGATCTCCTGGAAATGGAGTTAAATGGTGTTAGCTGTGCTTGGGTACTGGGAAACAAACCCGGATCCTCTGGAACAGCAGCCAGCGCTCATAGCTGCTCACCCATCTCTCCAGCACTGGGAGACATTCCTTCTTAGAGCAGAAAATAATTTAACAGTAAATATTATTGGAGACTTCATGAGGCTCTAACCACACTTTCAATCTCAAAACTTTGCTGTAACTAGTGCTACCTCTAACAGGTAAGGAAACTGAACTTAATATTGTCTTAATATTATCCTATTGGGGAAAACTATTCCTAGTATTCAGTAAGTATTCTACAACATGGAGAATAACCCTTACAACAAAGAGCTGTCTAGTTCCAAGTGTCCATATGATTCTATGCAACTCTGTCTTAACCCCTAAACAGCAAAGGCCTTTGAAGGTTAGTTGATGATGAAGTGATGAAGGTATTTGAAAAGGAGGAGAAGGGGGTCCTTTAATATTTCTCAACTTACAACTCAGATCTAAGTAGATCTAAGGCCAACCTCTTTGTCACAGGTATTTAGGAACTTAGATAAAGAAAAAAAATTGAATTTTCCCATCATTGTGATCAAAATTCTAAGAGAAATACTTAAAGGAGAGGTGACTTATTTTACTTCATGTTTCAGACAGTTGCTTTGTGCTGCATGCTTTGGAAAAGTAACATGGTAGTGAGAGGGAGGCAGAAAGACCTCTTTGTGTGAACAGGAAGTAGGAGAGCTAGACAGGAGGGAGCCAGGGGTCACACACCCTTAAAGGCCTGCCCTGCGAACTTACTTATTCCAGCTAGATTCTTCCTCCTCAAGTTTCCACGGCTTACCAAGATATTGCTACCAGATGGGAACAAACATCCAAAATATAACCCTTCCAAGTACATTTCACATTAAACTATAATACTTAACAGCCTGCAGAGGTTTTCCACTATTGGTTTACCTGAGTTTCTAGCTTCGATAATTTTAGCTTTGTCTTCTGAGGACACTCAGAATAAATATGTCTCATACAACAGTCCTGCATACATTTGAACACATGTACAATGTTCCCTTTATCTTTCTTATATTTATTATTGCCGAGTGTTGCAAATCTTCTCATTTATAGACATTGTGGTGATGATAGCTGCATTTAGAATATTTAACACTAAGGGCTAGGTTTTATTTCAGTGCTAGATTATTTGCTCAAGAGTCTATTCCCCAGCACTGCAAAAATAAATAAGTAAACAAACTGAATGCAGAACTTCATTCATGTTGCCACCTATAAAGCTATACACTGTTTATTATAAATTGCAAGCTCTGTTTTATGGGGTTGTTTTTGTTTCTCTTTTAATATATATATATATATATATATTATATATAATAGTATATATTTACTTTCATCATGTAAGTTTCTGGTAAAGTTGCTGAACTTTATGTTCTGCCATCAGATAGTCACTGGGGACAGTTCTCCCAGCTCACATAAATGACCAGCCCATCCTCAGAGTGAGACCAGTTCAATAAGCTCCAAATAACTGTACTACTGCAGACAGGGAAAGACTTTTCCAATTTTATTGCCTGTAGATACATGAATATACCCATGTTGTATAATGCCTGAGGAGCTCAGAAGGTCAGATGAGAGCATTGGGTCTCCAGGAACTAGACTTACCGATGCTTGTTAGCCACCATGTGGGTGTTGGGAACTGAACTGGGTCCCCTCTAAGAGCAGCAAGGGCTTTTAATGGCTGAGCCATCTTTTCAGCCCCCCCCCTTTTTTTTGGTCTTTTTTGAGACAGGGCCTCCCTGTAGCTCCATCTGTCCTGGAACTCACTATGTAGACCAGGCTGGCCTTGAATTCACTGAGATCCACCTGCCTCTACCTCCTGAGGTCTGGGATTAAAGGCATGTGCAACCACACCTGGCTGTTTTGTTTTTTTTTTGGGACAGGTTCATTATGTAGCCCCTGCTGGCCTGGAACTTATAATGTAGTTCAGGCTGGTCTCAATCTCACAGCGATCTGTCTGCCTCTACCTACCAGTACTGTGATTAAAGGCATGTGCCACAATGCCCAGCTGGTAAACAATTTTAATTTCTGTTAATAACAAAGACATAAAACAAGTTTCTATTTGTATGATGAATTTAAAAAGGAATTTTCCCACTGCATTCAAACTTCCAAGCATATCAGCATAGTCATTACAAATGTCTTATTATTTTAATGTATTTGAGATCTGTAATGGTATCTCCTACATTTTGGAAAATGGTGAGCTGTGCTTCTTTTTTCTCTTCTTGATAAACTCCTTTTTTCTAAAATGTACTTATTTTCTATTTCTTTTTTTAAATTTATTTTCTACTTCTTAACTAAACTATACTTTTAAACTTTATTATTTCCATCTTCTATTTTCCATGAATTTACCTTGTCATTATTTTTCTCACATCTTTTTTTTTATTTTTATTTTTTGTTTTTTTCGAGGCAGCATCTCCCTTTAGTCCCAGTTGGCCTGGAGCTCACTATGTAGACCAAGCTGACCTTGAATTCACAGAGATTCACCCACCTCACCTCTGCCTCCCAAGTACTGGGATTAAAGGCGTGCACCACCATGCCCGGCTTTCTTCAGTATTTTTAGTTGTGTGTTTGTATGTACTTCTGGGTATTGGCACATGAACATAGGTGCCCATGGAAGCCAGAACCTTTGGACTCCCTGGAGGTGGAGTTATAAGTGGTTGTGAGACACACGACATGGGTGGAGGGAACTCTGGTCCTTTGCAAGAACAGCAATGAGCCATCTCCACCCTCTTAATTTTTGTACTCCTCTCTCTCTCTCTCTCCTCTCCCACACTTTCTCCTTCCCTCTCTCTCTTCCTCTTCTGTCTCTCATGCTTTCTCCCTCCTCTCTCTGCTTTTCTTCTTCTCAGCCTTAGCCTGCCATTTTTTTTTTAATCTTTTCGAGACAAGGGTCTCCCTGTAGCCCCAGCTGTCCTGGAACTCACTCTGTAGACCAGGCTGGCCTTGAACTCACAAAGATCCACCTGCTTCTGCCTCCCAAGTGCTAGGATTAAAGGCATGCACCACCATGCCCAGCAGCCTTCCATTTTGTACTCAAAAGTATTTCTCTTTAAAAAAAAATTATTTATTTATTTATTTATTTATTTATTTATTTATTTATTTATTTACTTATGCATATGAATGTACTGTCTGCATGCAGGTCTGTGCACCCGTGTTGTGCAATGCCACAGAGGTCAAAAGAGGGTGTTGGATTCCCCTGGAACTGGAGTTCTCCTGGAATTGGAGTTACAGACTGTTCTCTGCTGCCATGTGGGTGCTGGGGATCGAACCCAGGTCCTCTGCAAGAGCAGTTGGTGCTCTTAACTGCTAGGCCATCTCTCCAACCTCCATGAGGTGTTTTTCAATTCAGAGTGTAAAAACCTTCATTTTTCTCACTTAGCCTAAATCACATATATAGCTGTGTGTAAAGAATACAAGAGGAGGGAAGTATCCTCTTCACACTTGATCCTCACAGCATGAGCTCCCGGCTGGCCTGGAAGGTCTCCTCGCTTTGTACTTTTCATAGGCCTTTAGCATAGTTTCTTTGTCAGTTTCCTTTAGCCCCCTGTTATGTTACTTGTTCATTGGGTTATATTGTTCTTCGCTCTTTGTTCTGCCTTAGCATCTCTCAACAGTTGTCTTAGCAGCTCTTGAAAATGGCTGTTAAAAGAAGGAATGAATACATGAATGGAAGCTTGAGAGACAAGTGAAGCATTTAAGTTCAAAGACAGTATGATGCAAAGATGACCATGAAAGAGTCAAGTGGAATGCTTTCTTATTCTACTTGGCTTATAGCACAGGTGTCGGAGGAAGGTGAACACTGCTGATGGGACGGTATGCTGGTTCCACACATGTAGCAGGTTCAGTGTCAAGCAGGAAGAGTCAGGGAATAAAATCTAAGTGAGATGGTGCTCATTATATTGCTGTTTGGGGACAATACATCTTACACTGGTATGTGCGGAGGTCAATGGAATATAGAGGGTGTGCTAAAGTTCACTGCTAGAGAATGCACGGAAGTGGTCCAACCTAAGGTGATGGTGAAACTGGGAAGGGAATAAGTGGGGGGGGGTTAGGGGGGCTGTTAAACATGGAGTTTAATTACATAGCTACGGAGTATGTGTGTTGGACAAGGGATTTTTCCTAAATTTTGGATACAGATAAAAAAGTGTCATTAGTTTCATGAAAAACAGAGGAAGGAGAGTCTATACAGTGGTGGTGGGAATGATGGGAAATATTCTGAACAGACACCGAGTTCCTAAATGAGGAGACAAATACCTGGAGATTTGCCATCGACAAATCTTGGCTTTCTACAGAGCACTGCAGTCAGAAAGAGAAATGTCACTTTTAATATTTGTGCAGAATCTAAAATAATCTGTAAAGTTCATTCTTTATGATATATTTTATTGTTTAATGAAATTAAAATCAACACATGACAGTGGAGACAGAATGCTGTGTCTTTAGTGTGTCTCCATTTTCAGTTTCAGTATAGGTTTATATTGTATATCACATACTGCATATTTTTGTAAAGAAAACTGTCCTGTCTCCTCATGCGGTGCTCGGAATCTGAGCCTGGGGCAGCAGGACGCACTCAATTTCTCATCAGTATTACCTTTGCACTGTGGTTATGGTCCTCTAGTTGTCCCTCTGGCTGCTCAGGGAATTACTGATTAGCAGTGACTGAGTCTTTCCCGATGGTTCTATCACAAGGATACATGATTGCTTTCTATTCTTGTTGGTTATTTTCCAGTGATCATTCCTAATCATGAATTCTGTGAGGGTTCCTTCAAGTTTTTGTTCCTAAGAACAAGCTTTTAAGATAAAAATAGACATGAAATTTATTGTTTTCTCTTATCTTTATTCCATGGAGAAAATGTTTCACAAAGACATGTAATTGTTTGTATTTTATATTTAGCAGCTTCAGTCACTACCCATGCTAGTCCCTTTATATTTTTATATTCCAGTGGAGTCTCACCTAATGCCTTCCTCTTTAGAAATGAAGAAATGTCTCGCTTGATTGCTTTAGCTAGCTGAAAACCACTTCTTCTTAGAAGGATAAAGTACCTGTAAGCTCACTCTCCACTTTCGTGATTTTGGGGTGCATTTTGATACAAAACTTCATCCCTGCCATTTAAAGCCTAAGCTCGTTGGGGGGAGCCACCCCCTTTCCCCCTCCCAGGCATCTTGACAAGCTGGAGCAATGTGGTGCTATGGTATTGAATCTACTGAGAAATGGACATTCTGGCATTCAGAAAGTTATTTTTTGTATTAATCTTTTTCAGTGCAGGTCAGTTGCCAGATGCCAAATCACAATGCAAGCAAAACCTACTACACAGGACAAAAGTAAAATGACTTGTATTTTAAGAGGAGAAGTGGAAAGACCGCACACCCTTTAAAAGTCTCCTCTGAGGATGCTACCTCACCAAACTAGCAATTCTCAAAGCTACAGTGTGTGTCAGGATGGTTTACTAAAACATGGACTATGATGCCCCATTCTCATAGTTTTTAACTTGATAGTTAGAAGGTGGTAGTCTAGAATCTGTACTTCTAGTTCCCAACTATGTTGATGCTATTTTCAGAACCACTGCTCTAAACTGAGCTTTAGATGAGTGTTGTGAGTTTCCTATTAGCCCTTCTGTCAAGTAACTGCACTTCAACTTTTTTTGTATTGTCAGTTGATAAAGAATGCATGTAAAAATACCAATTATCAGGTGTGCTACCCAGTAGGTAGCCTAAGAGTTGCAGATTTATCATTGTTAATAGGATGCGACATCCATATTTTTACATGCATTCATTACACCAAGATTTATTAATTCCCCTATCCCTGGTACAAAATGAAAATAGACATTGAGCAACATCTAATAATCTCAAGGAGCCTATACTGTATTGAGGAAAAAGAAGAGTATGTAGATAGTTATAAAGTCCAAAGACGTGGTTTCCATCCCAGCTGTGTGACCAATGGCCTGGTGATGGTTCCTTCCCATTACTAGGTTGGAATCATAACTAGGAAAGAAGTAGCTTTTTTATTGTTGGCTCTCCTGAGCCTTTGAGTGCCAAGAGCTTGTACCCTGGGCTGACAGTCCTGTTGGCTTATAACCTCAAAGTCCTGAGAACCAGAGACTTATGACTTCAGGCCATAAAAGTTAGAGATTTACAGCTGCAGGGGGTCAGGTTAGAAGCTCACCAGTTTGGGTCCTAATTGCCGGTGGTTCAGGACCAGTGGCTGTTGGAATCTTCATCTCTAAACATTAACTGACCACAGCAAGACAGCAGTAGCAAGCAGCTCCTGCTAGTGTTTTTAACTCCTGCCAGTGTTAAGCTCCTCATTGGATTCAGGCACTGGGACCATTGACTCCTGCACTGTGATAGCATTCAGGCCTAGAGTCTTGAGAGCACTGGCCTGTAATGTTTGGCCACTGTCTGGAGCTCTGCTAGTGAATGGGTTGTGTAGTTCCTGTTGCTGGATATCCATAGCCTCAATCTTTCATCATCCTGGCCTCCTCGCCTGCTCTCTCCTTTTTTGCTATTGCTGTGGCTGCACTGCTGCTTCCACTCTGATGAAGCTGCTGCCTTCTCCATGGTTACTGCTCTTCATAGTCCAGCTCAGCCCACTCTACTTTTGTGATCAACATCAGAAGGAGGTACAGAAAACATCACTTGAGAGAATCCTTTTGTTGTTTGTCCTAATGTTGCATCATCAGGGGGTAGCACAGGTTAACTATATCTTGGCTCACTAAAAGAGTTGAACAGCTTGCTTTATAACCAGAAAGGCAGTAAGAGTGTTTTTAACCACATTATAGTCTCTCATGCTAATGAAGGGCTCACACAGTTCACAGACATTCTGCTGGGCTCCAGGGAAAGTACTCTCTCTGCACCGGTTGAAAATGGCCACTAGAATTGAGCATTGTGATGGCTAAAAAGTCCTGCTCAAGCTGTGTGAACTCATCATGGCTTCAATAATGTGTTGTGGAACAGGACTGTAGGTTGACACTATTTGTTGGTGGTTTGTTCTTAGTAGAGAGTTGGTTCATTTTATCTGTCTACCTTGGCCTGTGGTCTTCCATCTTGGACATGTGCTTCACTTTCTACATTGTAACAATGGCATAAAATAAAAGCAGGGATGGAGAGGTGGCTCAGCAGTTCAGAGCACTGACCACTCTTGCAGAGGACTTGGGTTGGATTCCCAGCACCCACATGGCGGTTAAGAACCATCCTTAACTCCAGTTCTGGGGAAACTTATGACCTCTCATGACCTCCTTGGTATTGTACAACACGGGTACACTCAAATACATGCAGGCAATACAGTCATATACATAAAATAAAAATAATAAATAAAATAGTTAAAAATTTTGTTTAAAAATGACATAAAAACATAATTATTTTGACACAGCGTCTCCCTGTAGCCTCAGCTAGCCTGGAACTCACGATAGAGACCAGTCTGTCCTCAGTCTCATGGAACTCTGACTGTCTTTGCTGACATTAAAGCTGTGTGCTCACATGCCAGACAAGGCATATTTTAAACACATAAAACGCCTAGGTAAACTTGATATTCATTTTTTTGCATATGGAACTCAACACTCCCTTGTAAAGAGATATTGTGAAGGACATTGGTAACTATGTTTTTCAATTACTGCTTTGGAATCTGAATTTATCAGGTACTTGTAGACTTAGTTAACCAAAGAGTTATTCATATATTAAAATCTGACAGTGTGGACTGAAAAAATAGTTTTATATCTATAATATATGTGTGTGTGTGTTTGATTTATTTTCTATTTCATTTTCAAAAGGCTTGCTGAATTTATGTGGAGATAAATATATTCATTTTTACATGGGAAGCAAAATAGAAAATCTGATTCAAGGGCATAATCTTTTCATGGAAACTGTTCTTAGACTTACATAATCCAAGTATGACCACTTGTGTTGAATGTCTTTTGTAAGATGTTTCTATACCCACGTATGTGTTTGGCAAGCCTCCATTCCCCTTTAAGGGACCCATGCCCCCGCCACTAGTAGTAGAATAATAATCTACCATTGTTCCAGATTTATATATCCTGTTTTGAATTTGATTATTTTGCCTTTTGTCTACATTGCTGTTATATTTTCCCTTTTGATTACAGGATCTTTGTATCATAGAATGGATGAGAGAGACTTGAGAAACAATGAGCTTGCACTTCATAGAGATGAAGGATGTGGGTACTCTTCCTGAGTCTAACCCCCTGCCCCAGTCCTCTACCATGATATTAGCATCTTAGGTGGCACTTCTAGTAGTTGAGAACTGGTCCTCCTCTTGGAAAAGTGTGAGGGGTTACCCAGCATTACTGCTTAGTCTATAATTCCTGTTGAACTAAAAGAAGGGATAACTTCTTACATTCTAAACGAGTTACAAGTAGGTCAAGAAGAAGTAGGTAGCCATAAGATATGTCATAGCAGGTGCTCTGCTGCTGCCAGGTGAGACCTATCAGAGGATTACAGATGGAGGCTATGCAAGGGAGAGCTCTTTAGAACTAAGTCAGACACTTTACTTTTGGCCATTCCTGCCATTTCTTCCCCTCTCTTTAGAGCCTATGGGAATTTTACCAAGTTCTGTTTTGGGGGGTGGTGCTGGGTGTGACCCAGAGCCTTGAATATGGTAAGTAAGTGCTCTACCCCTAAGCTGCACCCTCAGCCTTTAATCAAGTTCTGATTGTATGGTTGTATATCGTATCCAGGCCACAGGTGTTAGAAGCAGGGCATCTGAGTTTGAACTCAGGCTCTACAATTTTTCAACTCAATTTCCCTATTTACAAAATGTAGATGATGGTCACTTTTGATTGTACTTACAATCCATATCAGAGTTCTCTCAAGGGAAACAGAGCCAGTAGAGATTTATGCTAAGAAATTGGCTCCTGAGACTGTAGGTCTTGGCAAGTCTAAAGTCTGCAATGTGAGCCAGCAGGCTAGAAACTCAGGGTACTTGCACTGTGGCCTATAAAATGTCTTTAGCAAATCTCAATTGTTGCTCTTTAGGCCTTCAACTAATTGGAAGAAGCCCACTTAAATTATCAAGGGCAATGTACTTCACCAAACACAGCTTATTGTTTGAGTAGATATTTATGTATTATAGTGTGGCCAAATTGACACAGAAAGTGATACAATCAAGAGACAAGTAGGAGCCGGTGCATTTGGCTTACATGAGCTGAGTGAAGCACCAGAATTATTTCATGTAGCTCTGGGGAAACCACAGGAGGAGATCGTATTATAATATTAGAAAGGATAAGGTTGGCATCAACCCACTGAAAGTGACAGGTGACCACCAACCACAGTCTCAGTTGCTGAAGGTTTATTTGCTCTCTTCTGTGAACATTGTAGTCAGTGTTCAGATCTTGTCCGTCCACTTCCCTCAGCCCTCTCTATTTTCTGTGTATGGCTAGTAGCCATGGGACAGGGACAGAAACAGAGAAAACTGAAGACTGGTTGTTTAAAGGCTCTCCTCAGAGTGGCCAAAATTACTCCTGCACACTTTCATTGGCTGAAGCAAATCACATGGACACTGGAAGTTTAAGAAAGCAAGAAAGTGCAGCCATACTGTGCACCTAGAAACAAGAAAACTGGGAAAATTAAGGAATGTCACTAACTAATGTGGAACTCATATTTTCAGCCACGAAGTTTGAATGCTTTTGTTGTAAAGTGTAATTGATTTTAAGAGAATAGGAATTTTGATTTTCAATTTATTTTTTTTTCATTTTGCCACAATTTTTGACTATAAAATACTTTTTTCTGAGATCATAAACTTTTTTCTTTCATTCTGCCTATCACTGTTTCTATTTTTAAATTAATTAAAATTTTGCCCATTTTATATAATACATTTTGCTCATATTTAAACCCCTTTCTATCTGCCCACCCACCCCATCTGCCAAATTTCATATATTCTGCCATAGATGTTAAGGTCTACCTAGTCAATGTGTGTCCCCAGATGTTCCTTGATGTACATTTATTTACAGTAGACTGGTCAATTAGTCCGTCCCTCAACAAAAACCAACTTTCCTCCACCCAGAAGTGATCAGTTATCAATATTTCCTCTGCTAAGACAGGGGATTCTTTCCCATTTCCCCACTTTGATGCTGGTTTTTTTTTCTTTTTTTTTTTTGGTCTGGTTGGAGTTTACATAGGTCTTGTGTATATTGTCACCATTGCTCTAAGCTCATATGAGCAAGTTCCCAGGCACTTGGAAAACTTTGTTTCTTTGTGTTCATCTACCACCCTGATTTTTGTCTTCCCACTTTTTCTTCCACAATGGTCCCTGAGCCCTGGGCGGTAAAGGTTTAGTATAAGAGTCTTGCCCAAAGACACACACTCTGCAGTCTCTTATTCTCTACATTTTGGCCAATTATGGCTTTCTGTGTTAATTACCATCTGTTGCATGAGGAAGCTTTGCTGGTGAGAGTTACGAGAAGCATTGATATTCTCCCTATATCTTCTTCTACTCTGTTTTCTAAGCCCTAGGTAGAGAAGTTGTATTGTAGATATGCTGCTTAGGCCTGGGCATCTCTTTATTATCTGCATTTGACCATATGTGGAACTCTGCAATAATTTCCATCTGTTGCAAACAGAGGTTTATTTGATGAATGGTGAGAGGTATATTGTATATAAAGATTTTTATAAAACAGTATTTACTTGCCCTTTAATAAGTCTATGGATTGTATTTCTGTGGGGTTTGAATTAGGAATGGAACATAATTTTACGTACAGAAGACAAGTTGTTCTGAGAACATTTTTTAAAATAGTCTATTTTTCTTTGATATATACCATTTATAATATAACAAAGTTCATATTTATTTAAAAGCATACATGATACCCAATTTCTTTGCTGTGTTCTTCTTTGTTTATAGTAAAGAAAACTTGAAACTAAAATGATGCATGCTAATGTTGATTTGTGCATACAGTAATGTTTGCTAGATTAGTCTTTGTAGCTTAAAAAAAACCTGAAAATTTAAGAAACAATATTTTGCTCAATAGTTACTTTTATTTAAAAGTTTTTGCAGATAGTGCAGGTAAGAATTTGTCACAAAATTATTTGATTATTAAAATACTTTCTGTCCCCAAATATCTTTTATTTTAAAAATATTTAATACATGTGTATTCCAATTAAATGTATAGATGGATAACCTACTCAAAAGGAGACTGACTCCAGTTCATTCTTAGTCTATTCTTGGCTTTAAGAATATAACTGTGGTAGGGACTCTAGCTCTAGTTTCTTATTTCATAGACTGTTATGATTTTAAGAAGCAATAACATCATGTTCTTGGCTTTAGGTAATGAAAGTCTAAGCTTTGGGAAAAGTCTAAGAATTCAGTGTTGACCTTGGAGATGTATTCCAGGAGTGTGTAGTTTAAAAAATTACTTTCTTATTTTGTTCAATGCATTAGCCAAAATTTCATCTCATTTGTAAAACCCCTGTGTAGTTCTTATGTTGTAAGCCATTTATTTGGGGCTGGTGAAAGAAGGAAGTGGTAAAGACTGAAATGTATGCAGGCCTTCATATTTAGTGAATTTCATGCAGCTAAATGGCTTTTATGAGAACGTCATGAGCTGAATCTTGGTGTTAGAAGTGGTTAGTCATATTTAGATAATTGGAAGTTGGAGACAGTCTGATTCTCATTCAATACATTATAAGGAACATTGGCAATGTTGAAGTGACTTGATCCGATAAGAAAATCTGGGAGAACAGCCATTCTGGCTGGCAGACCTGTTAATGATTAAGAGAGAAGGAGGAAAGATATCATGAAGCAAAACAAAGCATGCTACTCTTCCATAAGTTCGATGAAACAAGGCAGGAGGCATTAGCCACACCAGTGAACAATGAGAAATTTTATAGAGACCTTATTTGCCAAGCACCAGAGCCCATAGGTTGCAGTAACAACAGCAAGTTTACTTCACAGGACCAAAATTCCTAAAGAAGAGATTGGGAAATAGAGTGATCATTATGGCAAAAACAGAGAAAGGGCCACCTTGGAAGACAATTTGCCAAAGAAAACAAAATACTTCCATGTAGAGTTTGGTCATGGAGAAGATACAAAGGATGAAATCAGAGAACTCAGCAAGAATCAGGCCTTCAAGATCCATCTGATCATTTCTAGGAGTTGGGGTGTAGTGGTTTGAATGAGAATGTCTCCCATAGGCTTTAAGTATTCAGACATTTTGTCCCCAGTTGGTGGTGCTGTTTGAAGAGATCTTAGAAGGTGTGGCCATGCTGGAGGAAGTACGTCACTGGGGGCAGGGCTAGAGAGCTTAGTAAGCCTTGCTAGTCTCCAGAGGCTTTCTCTCCACTTCCCATGCTCATTGGAGGATGTAAACTTTGGCTTTCTGCTCCAGCCCTGGACACCATGCCTCCCTGCCACATTGGACTTTAATTCCCTGGAATCGTCAATTGTAAGCTCAAATAAACTCTTCCTTTTATAAGTTCCCTTGGTCATGGTGGTTTTATCACAGCAACAGAAAAGTGACTAGTACACGGGGCTTTCTTCTCAAGGTGTGAGCAAGGCAAGAGAAGGCTTCAGGTAGGTGAGTGAAGTAGGAATATAATACGGTAAAAACATAATCTTAACTTATTAAAAACGGATTGAAAAGGAGCAAGATGGGATGTTATGATGTCCATCGTGAAACCATTAGTTAAGGGTGAGGTGAAGATTACTAGAACACATGAGAGCAAAGCAAATGAGAAGCATGAGAAGAGTGGTTGTCATCTGAAGTCAATATTAAATGCTGACAGTATGCAAAGAAAAGGGTGTTTCTATATACTATAGGAATACAAGTGAGTATGGCCACTAGGGAAACCAATATGGACATTTCTCAAAAATCTAGAAATATATTAACCAAGTTATCTCACAACTGGACATATGTATGTGTGTATGTGTGTGTGTGTGTGTGTGTGTGTGTGTGTGTATATATATATATATATAAATATATATATATATATAAATCATGACATCAAAGTCATACACAATCTCCCATGTTTATTTCAATATTATTCATAATAGTAAAGATAGAAACAACCCTTGCCCATCTACAGAAAAAATGAAAAAATGTGGTTTATATATACTCAATGAAATATTATCCAGGCATGAAGAAGAATGAAATCCTGTAATTTGTGGCAAATGATGAAACAGGAGGACAGAATACTATGTAAAATAATCCAGGCATAGGAAGACAAATGCCATTTATTCTCATTCATGTGTGGAAACTGGAAGACTTAGTCTCACAAAAGCAGAGTTAACAGCCTGCAGATAGGTTTTGCATGAAGGATGCTTGTACTCATGGATTATCACTTATAGCTAAAAATGAAAAAAAAAACTGAGAGAAAGATGCAGGACAGTTATGGCAGAATGCATGATCTGGGATGGGGTGGGGGTGGGGGGGAGGGAAAGGGAAATAAGCCTGAACTGAATTGGAAAAAATGTATGAAATGCACAAAACATCAATAAAAAACTAATTTAAAAAAAATAGTAAAGATATAAAGAAGAAGGAAGAAGGGAGAGAGATGTTAAAAGGTCCAAACACAGAAATAATTAGTTCTAGCATTCCATAGAGTAGCAAGACATTTATAATCCATAGTAACTTATTATATGTGGAAAAATAAGTACACAAAATAAATGCAAAGTGTCCCAATACACAGAGATAACTGATGAGGTTGAAACACTAACTGACCCTGAATTGAACAATACACCTTGGATACATATATTGAATTACTGTTCTGTAGCCAATAAATATGTAAAGTAATGATGTCTCAGCTGAGAAAAATAGAATAATTCCATCTGGAGTGAGGGGGAAAGTGCAGGCCTGCTCTTCTGAAGGACACATAGCTCCTTGCAATTATTGCTTGATTTTTTTGTTGTCTTTTCGAGACATGGTCTTCCTGTAGCCCCAGTTGTCCTGGAACTCGCTCTGTAGACCAGGCTGGCCTTGAACTCACAAAGATCTGCCTGCCTCTGCCTCCTGAGTGCTAGGATTAAAGGTGTGCTCTACCATGCCTGGCAAATTGCTTGATTTTTAAGGGCAAAGTGTTATCCAAGGTAATTTTGTTTCTAACTATATAGTATTCTTTCAGTTAAGTGGTGAATCCTATCTTATTTTGGACTCATGCACTTTACTAAGAGACTTATATCTCATTTTAAGGGAAGGCAATTACTTCAATTGAGTATTTAAAAATTGTAACATGTCTCCTATTCTGTCTAGTGGCCTGTTTTTGTTATTGTTTCTTTCATTTAATTTGTGTTCAAGATCCCAAGTCTTCAATGGCATTATTTATTCTGAAAGCAGGCTACATTGTAGTTGATATTAACTAGAAGATCAGTGTGTTTTGAAAAATTCTAGGGCTTGGTCTTGCTGAACATTTTGTAAAGTGCTAGTCATATTAAGATGCTATTCGACTTTTCAAATTCTACAGAAGAACTTGAAACAATTTCTTTTAGAAACTTTAGGGGGAATTTAGGAAAAATATAATAATGTGAATTTATCCATATCATACCAAATATTAGGATGGGAAATATGTTGAAAGGATGGAAATGATGTTCTAGTTTTCTGCAGGTAAAAACCTCCAGAGCTCCTCCTCTGTGACCTGGAAGCAGCCATCATGTTCTGAGATCAGCACACAAATGAAGAACAGAACATGGAATTTTCCTAAATACTTCCTTGGGGAAGGTAGTAAAGTACTGTTTCTATCTTTCTCTGAACCTAACCTGCCTTACCTCTGCCATTTCTGACCAATAGTTCAAGATTCTGAATGTGCAGAATGAGAACCTCCTGTTACTATTGAGAACCATTGGTAAAATACTAAATTCGAAATTCTCAATGGTAGAGGGGCATGTTCTGTTTGGTGGTTCTTAGGATTTCTTTACCATGCCAAGGAAAATAAATTCAAATTCTTATGAGATCACTATGAGTCATTTGTATGAGCCTTGGGAGGTATGTAAAACCATATATGAGTCCAGATCCTGATGGTTTAAGAGCTTATGACCAACCTCTTAAGGAAATGAGGGGTGGACAGCTATGACGTCAGTCAGCATCTATTATTATATTAATTGTGTCACAGATGCTGAGGAGGGGAAAGGATACTAAGAGGGTCATGTGGGAAGATAAAACCCCTTAAGGAGCTGTGCTGGAGTTGGTTATGTGGGATAAAAACTAACCTTTACAATTTTCCCAAGTACTCGGTGATGGGAAAACTGTTTCTCAGAACCAGAAGGCTGGCATAAGTAATGTGTCAGCTACATTCAGTTTCATTTTCATGTAATAAAACCATATATTTCTTTCATAAATCTGTTCCTAGGAGGCAGTTGATAGAAAAGCTTTTGTGTGATGTTATATTACTATACTATACCAATAGTTTGGAGTATTTTGCAATTAGGATGCAAAATAAAAATCTTTATTTAAAGCCCATTTACTGTTTATTTTATTTATTTTATGTGTATGAGTATATTGCCTACATGTATGTAAGTGCACCTGTGTCATGCAATGCCCAAAGAGGTCAGAAGAGGGCACCAGATCCCTTGGAGCTGGAGCTGGAGTTGCATATGGTTTTCAGCTGCCATGTGGCTGCCACAAACGGAATCCAGGTCCCCTGCAAGAGCAGTCAGTGTTCTTAAGCAATCCCTCCAGCCCCATGTTTAGTGTTTTTTGACCCCTGATCACAAAATCCCTGTCCCCAAACAGTAAGAGGCATTCATCCTATCCTTAACCAGGGCTTAGCTTAGAGCTTCACACATGATTTAGAAGAAATAAATATCATCCTATCCTTAACCAAGGCTTAGCTTAGAGCTTCACACATGATTTAGAAGAAATAAATCAATGTCTCTGTATTGAATTTACCAACTTGTTTCTAAATTATATTTTCTAAAATTTTAATGATGAATTAGATAATCATCAATAATTAGCCATGGTAGCAAATCAGTGATGAATTCTGTCCTGTAGCATCTACAGCACAGTGCTTACCTCTGTCACCTTGGGCAAGTCCATTTGCCCTTCATCTATAACATGAAAACTGGCAAAGTTTCATGATAAGCTTTTATAGATCAGCTTCTGGCTGGACCTCTTCTCCTCTGACTCTGTTCTTTCACTGCTTTTACATTGAATCAGTCTCCCAGCCTCCAAATATTTTTCCATTCTTGGTTTAATTCCCATGTTTTTATAAATACTGCCCTAATTTGGTTCTGACTTCCTGTTTATTTGGCAGTTGTCTTAAAAATCATGAACCATGTGGCTGGAGAGATGGCTCAGGGATTAAAAGCACTTATGCTCTTGACTTGGGCCCAGGTTCAGTTCACAGCACATACTTAGATGATATTCACAACCCAGCTTTCTGTAATTCCTGTCCCATGGAATCCATCATCTTCTGGCCTCCACCAGCACTGCTTGTCCACAGTGCACATACATACACCTAGGTAAAGCACTCATATACATAAAAATAAGCCAAGCCAGACATAGTGGTGTATGCCTTCAATCCCACAATCTGGAGGCTGAGGCACAAAGATTTGTGTGAGATTGAGGTCTGCCTTGTCTAGTAAGTTCCAGGCTGGCTGAGACCACAGGAGACCCTGTCTCAACACAAATGAACAAAAAGACAAGTTGTAAGTGTTTTAGTTTTCTTGTTTCATTTTACAACTTAACTTGAAGACAAATCCTTATGAGAATTGTAAAGTTATTTTGTTTAATCATTATAAAAAAAGAATCATTTTTACTGTTTTTTAAAAAAAATAAGCAGTAGCTGGAGAAATAGCTCAGCAAGAGCACTGACTGCTCTTAGAGAGGACTGGGTTCAGTTCCCAGAATCTTCATGGCAGCTAACAACAATCCATAACTCAAGTCCCAGGGAATCCAATGCCTTCATATCAGCTCTGCAGGCACTGCATGACACAGTTGCAATTACATGCAACCAGAACATACATTCATGCACATAAAACAAAAATAATAAATTAAAGTGAAAAAAGAATTAAACAATAACAACAAACCTGTGTATGAGTGTTTTCCCTGCATCTGTGTATATGCATCACGCTTGCCATTGCCTGGTCCTACAGAGGCTAGAAGAGGGCATCTGTTCCCTTGGAACTGGAGTTCCAACCAGTGGTGAGATAATACTAGAGTTCCAACCAGTGGTGAGATAGTACCAGTTATAAGCCACCATGTGGGTGCTGTAAACTGAACCCAGGTCCTCTGCATGAATAGCCAGTGATCTTAATCACTGAGTCATCTCTCCAGCCCCTAGTTCCAAGTTTTAAAAAAGTTTTCCTTCTAGCATTTCAACACATCTCCTTTGATCCTTACATTCTTATTGTACTTTGTCTTAGATTCTTTTTTATAGTTGCTGAGTACCCTATTTAAAAAAAAAAAAAACAAAAAACCTTTTTCCTCAGGTTGAGTATAGAGACGAACTCTTTGATTTCCTCTCCTGTGTTTGATATTCAACAGATATCTAAGAGGATCAGTTAAGGATCTTCAAGCAACAGCTCTTTGTTTCTTTTAACATCCAGAGTTACTGATGAAAGCTTGAAATCAGATTCTTTTTACTTTATTTTTTTTTTCCTTTTGAAAGATTTTGTTATTTGACTTTTATCTTTGAGGCCACACTATTTCATCAGAATCTGTTTGGTCATGGTATCTTTCATTCTTTCTGAGCTCTTTTAGGATGAGCTTAGGAAGAGCTTAGCTCTTCCAGTCTTTTCAGCTTAGACAATCACTTCTCTCTTCGCTTTCTTTTCAGCACTGACACTCTATTCCCTCTCAAAAGTTTCTCGAAAAGTTCTTAGATCTTCCATATCTCACACCCATTTCTCTCCACTTCTATCATCACAATGTATTTGTATTTTTCCATTTTTATTAGATTTATTCAGCTGTGTGTGTGTGTGTGTGTGTGTGTGTTTGTAGAGATGTGCTCATGCATACATGCCATTTTGCCCATGTGCAAGTCAGATGACGATTTGTGGGAGTCAGTTCTACCATGTGTGCTCTGGAGATAGAGCTTGGGTTGTCAGACTTGGCAGCAACCACTCTTATTAGCTAATACATCTTATTTTTCTTGATCATTAATATGGCCCTGATTTTATTATTCAGTCTTTCTATTTATATTTTGAGTTTAGTGAAGCATTCTAAAACCTATAGATTTTGTACTTTTTCCAGATTTCTCATTGTTCCAGCCAGCATGTTTTTATTTTACAAATGCAACATTCTCTCTGATCTCACTGCTTGATGAAATAACTTTATTTCTTTTTATCTTAGGGGTTTTCTTGGTTTATCCTCTTATAGAGTTTTTTCTGGTGATTGCTGGTTGCCTATTTATATATATGAATGAGAGATGAGATTGTTCATAGGAAGCTTGCTTAGGTCTCTCTGGGGTGGGGGCTGCCCGGAGCGGGAAGCAGTCAGAATTCCTTGCATAGTACACCAGTGAGAAGCCCCAATACCAAATGAGGGTGGACCTTTCCTTGGGGTAGAGTGCTGCCCTTGGTGTCCGCACCTCCTGTGAAACACACAGCCCAGATTTACCTCAGGCTAGCTGCAGTGTTTTCATTCTGGAAGGTGCCACTGGACATGGGTATTTGGCCTCCTATGTGAGTAAAAGCGTTTCTCCACCCTGACTCAGGGTTCCTGCTTCCAGGGTTTCTCTAAATTCCTGAACCATCAATGATGCTTTTCATTCCTTCCTGTTAATTGTGCTTTATTCTTATTTAATAGGACTTTGGGTTATGCGTTTGGGGTCAGTCTGTATTGTAGGCTCATTTTTCTATATTGAGCAAGAAAACCATATGCATTGAATTTGTCATGCTGATGTTAAAGACCCATATAACCCATTAAGGAATTTCAACTTAGGCATAAGATATCAGTTTTTATTCAAACATCTGTCAAAATATTATAAAGAAGCATACATAGAGTTCAACACATGTCTTTTGTGAGCAGAGATATTCAGTATCTGTAACTTGGAACTATGTTACCTGTGATATTGGTATGCTTTTCTTTTTTCAAAGCTGGTGATGAATCCTAGGGCATCATGCGTTCCAGGCAAGCCCTCCCCTCCATGAGCTTCCTTCAGGCACATCAACATGCTATTTCACTTTTCGTAAACCATGGGGGATATGTGATGTTAGCATGCTGCTAAATTAATCTATGTATTAATTCTAATTAGGCCCATGTTGTAATTTTATTTTCATGGAGAGGTGGGACTACTTGCCTCATTAGTCAGGTTTTTTTTTTTTTTTTTTTTTTTTTTTTTTTTTTTTTTTTTTTTTTGGTACAGGGGTTCTCTGTATAGTCAATATAATTTTTCCTTAAAAATCAATACTTAAATATAAGCAATAGTGTAATATTTTGTAAGTTTGTATTTTAATAGTAGCAATATAGATTGTAAAATATCTTCCTGTGTGTACATATGTATGGAGTGTGTGTGTGTGTTCCTTTGTGTGAGTGTAGGTATGTGTGTGTCATGGCACACATGTGGAGATCAGAGGACAAGCTCAGGCATCGGTCTTGGCCTTCCCTATTGAGTCAGGATCCCGCTGGCCCTCTGGCTTTCAGGGGTTGTCCCGTTTCCACCCATCACCTCAACTCCGACCCACTGTGGTTACAGATGTACGCTATTATGTCTAGACCAATACACTGGAGCCTGGTTAACCTACCAAGAATCCCATGCTTGAAGGAGACTGACAGCTGACTTAGGACATTTTCTATACAATGTTGTTATATTCTCCATCCTTGGCAGCACCTGATCTTCCTCCTTTATCTATTTCATTCATCATTATCAGGATTGTCTCTAATTTGCATATTTACTTTGTCCTGTCATTAGACTATAAAATCTATAAGAGCAGGACTTTTTATTAATTTCATTTTCTTCCATATTCCAAGTAGACCAGAACAGAGACTGACACATAACAAGGAGATAATCACAAAGTTTTATAGAAAAAATTAATGAAATATCATTTTAAATACTGTATATTTATCTTTGCATCAGATAATGAATTGATACTCAAAAGGAAAAATAAGTTTATAATTGTTCTATAAATTGTTATTAAATGCAAAAATAAATATAAAGTATTTAAAATATTTCATTAATTTTTTTCTAAGCCTGGTATGGTGGCACAAGCCTCTAATCCCAGCACTTGGGAAGCAGAGGCAGGTGGATCTCTGTGAGTTCAAGGCCAGCCTGGTCTACATAGCAAGTTACAGGCCAGCTAAGTACATTTTTCTTATGCAGATGTGCCTGGGGGGGGTTAGTACCACATGGGTTAAGCTCCTTTCTTGACAGAAATAGCTCATAGTTTTAGCACTGAATTAAAAAGCTATTGTGTTTAGTATATGTAATAATTCCTGAGATCTTTTCAAATTTACCAACTGCCAGTCTTCTAATTAAAACATTTCTAAATAAATTATTTTTGAAATTTAATCAGCGTCACTACTTAGAGCAGTTTTAGGTTTTCAGAAAAAATTAGCAGAAATTACAGATGGCTCCCATATGCTCTTTTCTAATTAAAATTTAAGTTTACTTTTTGGTCTCCTTGGAATTTATTCTACAGATGCTTGCACAGGTACAAAAAACACCATATAGTCCAATGTGTAATAAAGGAAGGTAGAACACTGTCTTAGTATCTTTTGATACAAAGCTGGTTAGATAAAACTATAGGCAGTGGAATGTAATGTGGCTTGACTTTATCACATGTATTTCTGTGAAAAAAATAATCTAATGAGCAAGTTGTTAGATGGAAAAGGGAAGTATACAAAATGTCACTTTTATATAATGTGAAGGAATAAGAACATATCTTGTTCTTAAGTTCATTTTATAAATAATGGTAAAAGATGTAAGAATGGGGAGTTCCAGATACTTAATGCATGTCACTAAGAAGAACTCCAAAAGATATTCAGAATATTGAAAATATCTTTGAGATAAAAAATCTGTTAATGAATAAATCAGTTAAAGATGTAGGAGAAGGTGAAAATTCAAAATGAAAATATTGTGGTTTTGGTCTATATTTTCCTTGAACCAACTGGATCTTTTTCGTTCTTTATTAATAGTATTATAGGGCTGGAGGATCAGGAGAACCCTAGAGAGTGCTGAGACTCAAGATTCAGAGGTCCCTCACTAGACCTAGAATTTACCAGTATAACAGAACTTCAGGAAAAGTAATTCTCAAAAAGTACACCCAGAGGCTGAGAGAGTTCAGTCAGCAAAGATTGCACTTTGGGGTCTGGAGTGTGACTCGGGAGGTAAAGAACTTGTTGCACAAGTGTGAGAACTGAGTCAGGATCCCCAGCACCCACATAGAAAGCCATGCATGTCAGTGGGCTTGTGGAACACCATGATGGGGAGATGGAGACAGGAAGATTCCTAATCTTACTGGCCCATCAGTTGAGCTGAATGGTGAGCTTTGTGCTCAGTGAGAGACATTGCCTCAAACAGTTAGGTGGAGCGGAGCTAGGAAGGTGGCTCAGCAGCTAAGAGCACTGGATGCTCTTGCAATGGACCTGGGTTTGATTTCAAGTACCAATGTGGCTCTACATCCAATGGATCCAATACCCTGTTCTGACCTCTTTGGGCATCGCGCAACATGGGAGTGGTCACACACATAAAGGCAATGTATTCATACACATAAAATAAAAATAACGGAATTTTCTTTTAGATGTTAGTTGGAGAGTAATAGAGGAAGACACAGGAGCATCTGCCTCTGGTTCTCACAGACATGTGCGCACAAACACATAACATACAAAGAAATATAATTAAAAATTTTATCTTTTTTTTTTAATTATTATTTATCTTTGTATGTGTATGAATGTACTGTCTGCATGCAGGTCTGTGCACCCGTGTCGTGCAATGCCGCGGAGGTCAGAAGAGGGTCTCGGATTCCCCTGGAACTGGAGTTCTCCTGGAATTGACGTTACAGACAGTTCTTCGCGCAGTGTTGGTGCTGGGGATCGAAACCTGGGCCTCTGCACGAGCGTCGTGCTCTTACCCGCTAGGCCATCTCTCCAGGTCCCTAATTAAAAATTTTAAAATGGTATCAAGATGTGAGCTATCTAGAATTCCAGAAAAAACTACATTCTTGAAATTGATTCAAAGCAATTGCTGATCATTAGCGTCCATTTATATGAGGTGCCTCTTCCTACTTTCTGGAGGAAGGTAAATCATCTTAGATCCCAAATCATTCCTGATAACAAATATTCAAGTACAACGACCAGCACAGAGAATATATCCAGGCATGATATCAAGAGTTGCTGGATGTTGGAGAACAAAACTAGACAAAGAGCCCAGAGGTGTTAGATTATTAGACACACATCAGGTCTCTTTTATAACTTCTAGTCTTCAATGGCTTTGTCTACCTTTTCATCTGTTTCAAGAGAATTTGCTTTAAAATCCTTGTCTGATTATTTCTACATGGTGTACTTGTGGGCGTTATTTGATGGCTCTTTTCTCACTCAAATCGTGTGTTTTTTCTTCTAGTTCTTTTTAAAGGACACTGACTTTACTGGCTAATATGTCTCTCTATCCTTCATCATATTCTGATCGTCTTCTTTTTTTTCTTTTTTTTTTTTTTTGTCTTTTCTAGACAGGTCTCCCTGTAGCCCCAGGTGTCCTGGAACTCACTCTGTAGACCAGGCTGGCCTTGAACACACAAAGATCCGCCTGCCTCTGCCTCCCAAGTGCTAGGAATAAAGGTGTGTGCCACCACGCCCGGCTAGTCTATTATTTCTTTTAGCAGCCTTACTTAAGCTTTACATCAGGTTCTGGCCTACTTTTGTAGACTTTAGTTTAAGGCATCTTGGTTCCTCAAGCCCCTCAGTGCTATTCTGCAGTGTATCACTCACTCTACTCTTAGAGTGCTGGAATCCTCACTCGATGCCAACAGCTTGAATTAGTGGGACATGAAGTTCATTCCTGGGCCCACGCTATCAATTGCTAATGTGTCCCAAACACCATTTTGGGAAGGTAGGTAGACACGGAACTTTGTATCTGCTCTCATGGCAGGGGAGTTACTGCCTGTTGGTGTCCTGATATGGGGAGCCAGGCCTGAATCTTTAGCATTGTCACAGTGGTCACATCATAGGGTCCACAAGTTCCCTGTGTAGGTGGGTTGAACAGCTTATGGCTTCAAGCAGTGTATCTGCGATGATTTCTTCAACTGCTTCTCCACCTTCTTTTTTGAGACAGGGTGTCTCAATAAACCCAGAGATCATAGATTGTCTAGACAGGCTGCTGAGTAATCCATGCATCTTAATCCCTGCATCTGCTGGTACGTGGAGTTACAGATTCCTACCACACACCTGGCTTGGGCATGGGTACTGGGGATCGGAGTGTGAGTTCTCATGTTTACACAGCAAGCAGTTGCCCACTGAGCCTTCTCCCCAGGACTAAGAGCTAGGTTTGTTCAACAAATAGTTCTTTATTGACCTCTTTAGCCTTAATTCAGTATGAGGAATCTAGAAAGAAAACTCTTGGAACTTACTATGCTGCTGCTCATTCTTCCTTCTTCTATCTAGATTTCATGTTCCCTTTTAACATTTTGATTACTGTCCAAGGTCTTTAGTTATATGTAGGAGGTATGACCTGGAAATATGACAGCCTTTATTTTAGAACTCGAATTTTTAATATTTTATTTATTATTTTTATTTTATGTGTATGAGTGTATTGCTTGCATGTACTCAAGTGCACTCATGTCATGAGAGTCTAGCAGAGGTCACAAGAGGATGCCGGGTCCTCTGAAATTAGAGTGGACAGTTGTTAGCAGCCATGTGGGTGTTGGGAATAGAATTTGGGCCATTTCTTCAGCTCCAGTTTTTTTTTTTAGTTTGTAGTCTTTTTAATCTTCAGATTAATCTCTTTCATAATATTGAAAAATATTCAGCTCTTATCTCTTAAAATATCTACCATTTTCTCTGTCTTCTGGTACTTTCATGAAATTCACATTAACTTTTTCAGGGTATCTATCAACTTTGCTTCTGTTTTCTTTCTATATCTTTCACTGTTAAATTTTCTTCTGAACTACCTTTAATTTCCAAGTTTTATCTTCAGCAGTGTTTAATCTTGCTACTAAATTCGCATTAAAGTTCTTAATTTCCAGTAATTTATTTTTTTAGCTTTACATTTCATGGAGAAGTTTTTTTTTAACTCCTGAAAACCCTGATACAAGTATTTGCTAATTTCTGTGATGCAAAAATCTTTAATGTTGCCTTAGTGATACATAGTAAACAGATGCTACAGTCCAGCAGAGAGTGGACAACTTACCTCATCCCTGATTTTACAAGAAATGTCTGTAGTTTTTGCTCATTCAATACAGTGTTGACTATATGTAAGTGTTGGGTTTTCTATAGTTTCTTTTTTTTTTTTTATTTATTTCCGTACGTGTATGAATGTATTGTGTGCATGCAAGTCTGTGCACCCGTGACGTGCAATGCCGCGGAGGTCAGAAGAGGGCGTCGGACTCCCCTGGAACTGGAGTTCTCCTGGAATTGGAGTTTCAGACGGCTCTCGGCCGGCATGTGGGTGCTGGGGATCGAACCCGGGTCCTCTGCAAGAGCGGTCGGCGCTCTTAACTGCTAGGCCATCGCTCCAGCCCTTCTATAGTTTCTTAAGGGCTTTTATCATAAAGGGATGCTGAATTTTGTCAAAGATCTTTTCTTAATCTATTGAAATGAAAATGTTTGTTCTAAATTCTGTTTATGAGATGTATTGTGTTTATTGATTTATATATGTTAAACCATCCTTGACTCCCTTGATTAAAACCAATTAATCGTGGTGTATAATCTTTTTCTTCTTAACTTTTTATTGAACTTTTGTACATTTCATACAACAATTCTTAATCAAATTTAGAGCCATTTCTCCTTCCATGCCCCCACCCTGCCAGAGCTCGTGCATTCTGCCATACATGTCTTGCATATTTTTCTCAGTCTTTTTTAAAATTTTCAATGCAGAAGTTTACTGTTTGGGGCAAAGTTTTATTGTTTCAGTAAGTTCTTTGAACAGTCCCTTTTGATGTTGTTGTTCCCTTTAATTTTATATTACTCCAAAGTGTGTATGTATACACTTCACCTATATACCAAAATTACAACATCTGAAAAAAACTATAGGTTAGTTCCCAAACATGTTTAGGGAATTCATCTTTTAACAGTAGAGTTGCATATAAGTTAAAAGAAATTTTACTTTACATTCCTAAATTACATGGCAAATTGATGGTTTTTGTTTGTTTGTTTGTTTGGTTTTTTTTTTTTTTTGGTCTTTTTGAGACAGGGTCTCCCTTTAGTCCCAGGTGGCCTGGAGCTCACTATATAGACCAGTCTGGCCTTGAACTCAGAGAGATCTGCCTGCCTCTGCATCCCGAGTGCTAGGATTAAAGGCATGCATCACCACATTTAATACTTTTTTATAGTGGCATCAGGTGTTATGTTTACTAAAAAAAGAAAAAATACTCAGTTTCCTTTACAAATAAGGATTTGGTGCTAGGATCCATAAATGAGGGACACCATATGTTGTTTGTTTTCCTAGGACTGTGTTACTTCTCTTAGTATAACAGCATCTAGTTCCATCCATTTACCTGCAAATCTCATGATGTCATCTTTCTTTGCCACTGCATAGACCTCCATTAAGTAGGTGTTCCACATTTTCTTTTCTTTTTTGTTTTTTTGGAATATCTAGATCTTTTTATTGAAAGCAGCTGGAAAACAAAACAGTTTCCTTCTTTTTTTTTCTTTCTTCCTGAAACTGGGTTTTATTCTTTCTTTTTAAATAAAATATTTTATTGGTGTTTTGCGTGTTTCATACATCATTTCTCAGTCCAATTTAGACACACTCTCTTTTCCATGCCTCCCACCCCACCCCAGTTCATGCATTCTGTCACACATGTCTTGCATCTTTTTGTCAGTCTCTTTAAAGTTTTTCTCTGCGGAGGTTAATTGTTTGGGCAGAGGTTAACTGTTTCAGTCAGTTCTTTGATCCAGTCTTTTTGTCGTTGTTGTTCCCTCCCTTTTGTATTGCTCCAAAATATACCTATGTATACCAAAATGATGAACTTTGAAAACAAACTGTATGCCAATTCCAAAATATGTTTAGGGGTTCATATTTTCCCTTTAATTTTATATTACTCTAATATATGAGTACATACACTCCGTACATATACCACAATTAAAAAGTCTGAAAATAAGTGGTCAGATAATTCTAGAGCCCATTAAGGAATTCACATTATAACAGCATAGTTGCCTTCAGACAACAAGAAATATAGCATTAACTTTTCTCAGCTTGCCTTTCAACTATGGATTTGGTGCTAGCATCCACAAATGAGGGATACCATCCATAGTTTGTTTTTCTGCACATCTATGTTTATTGCAGTTCTCTTCACAATAGCAAAGAACTGGAAGCAACCCAAGTGTCCCTCAACTGACGAGTGGATAGAGAAAATATGGTTCATCTACCCAATGGAATTTTATGCAGTGGTAAAGAAAGATGGCATCATGAGTTTTGCAGGTAAATGGATGGAACTTGAAACCATTATGCTAAGTGAAGTAACACATTTTCTTTATCTACTCATCACTTGTGAAGAGAGCTGCAATAAACATAGCTGTGCACGTATCTCTGTGATAGGACGAGTCTTGGGGGGGATATATACCCAGGAGTGGTATGACTGGGTCAGGTGGTAGGCTCATTTTGAGTCTTTTAAGAGTTCTCCACACTGCTTTCCATAGGGGTTGCACAAATTTGCATTCCCGCCAGCAGTGGATGAGCATTCCCCTTTCCCCACAACCTCTACAGCATTTGGTATCTTTTATTTTCTTGATCATAGCCAGTCTTAGCAAGGTAAGATGAAATCTTAAAGTGGTTTTAATTTGCATTTCTTTAATTATTAGTGATGTTGAACACTTTTTTAAGATGTTTCTCAGACATCTTCATTTGTGAAGTCTCTGTTCAGCTCTTCACTCCATCTTTTGATTGGGTCATTTGTTTTCTTCCTCCTTTCTTTTGAGTAATTTATATATTCTGCGTGTTAATACTCTGTCAGATATATCATTGGTGAAGGTTTCCTCCCACTCTGATGGTTTTCTCTTCACTTCTTTGATTGTTTCTTTTGCTATACAGAAGCTTTTCAGTTTAATGAGGTCCTACTTGTTGTTGACCTTTTTTCCTGTGTAGCTGTTGTCTGATTCAGAAAGTCTTTTCCTAGGCCTATATCTTGTAGGTTACTGCCAACTTTTTCTTCTATCATTTTAAGAGTTTTCGTTTTCACATTGAAGTCTTTGATCCATTTGGAGTTGATTTTTGTACAAGTGGTGATCCAGTTATGCCAACACCATTTGCTGACAATGCTGTCTTTCCTACATCGTGTCTTGGTCCCTTTGTCAAATATGAGGTGGCTGAAATTGCATGTGCCCAAGTTTGGATTTTCAATTTTGTTCCATTGATAGATGGGTCTGTTTTGTGCCAGTACCATGCTATTTTTATGACTATAGCCCTGTAATATAGTTTGAAGTCTGGTATAGTAATCACCCCTGCATTGCTCTTTTTGCTCAGGCTTGCTTTGGGTCTCTGGGTCTTTTGTTTTTCCATATGAATTTTAGGATGCTTTTCTCAAAGCCTGTGAAGAAACTCATGACAATTTTAATTGTGATTGCATTGAATCTGTATATTACTTTAGGTAAGATGGTCATTTTTACTATATTAATTCTTTCAATCCATGAACATGAGCATGGGAGGTCCTTTGATCTCTTGGTGTCTATGCATGGGGGGCATTTCTTTTCTGGTCTTGTCTATTTGGTGTTCTATGTGCTTCTTGTATTTGTATGATATGGGTATGTTGAAGATCTTGTCAATACTGTTATCCTGGGATTCTTCTCCTTCCTCTATACCTATGATGCACATGTTTGGTCTTTTCATGGTGTCTCACATTTCCTGATTATTCCACCCTTGTGGGTTTTAATTTTTTTTCATAATCTTTGCTTTAGCATTCCAGTTTTTCCATGTTATCTTCTAGTCTTGATAGTCTATATATTCTACTTCCCGCTTCATCCATTCTGTTACTGAGGCTTTCTCTCATCATTTCCTTTTGACTGGATTAGTATTCGACTTCCTTTTTCATTTCAGCCTGAGATGTCGACAGTGTTTGCACTTCCTTCCAGGTTTGTCATTCTCTCATTTTAGTTCTTTGATTTGTTTGTCTTTGTGTTCAGTTTCCTTTTTCATTTTGGCCTGAGATATCTTCAGTATTTCCACTTCCTTCTGGTGTTTTTCATTCTCTCTTTCTAGTTCTTTGATTCATTTGTATCTTTATAGTCATTGATTTCTTTTAGTATGTCTATGATAATTCTGTTAATATCTGTGTCCTCGGTTACCTCCAGGGAGTTCTCATTATAGGAGTCTTCTGTAGGCCTGGTAGAATTTGGGTGGTGGTGGTTATTATTTAGTTTTCCCATGTTATTGTGTTATGGTTTGCTTTTGGCATATGGGTTTATTTATTGTTTGTATTCTATTATGACATTCAAGTGTTTCTTCATTGAGTTGAAAGCTGACTTTGCTTGTTTTCTTCAGGTGCCTTCACTGTCTTGTTATTAGTTATGAAAGGCTGGCTGGTCTAGGCTTCAGGTTTTCACTTTTGATTTTGTACTAGAGAGAATAGCTTGTTCTTGCCCTTTTAGTCTGGAGCTTTTCCACAGTTCCAGGAGAGGTAACAATCATTTTGGCTTGAACCTCCAGCTATGTGATGTGAGTCTAACAGTTCCCGTGGGGTGGCTATAAATGGGTTTGGGTCCAGGACCAGGGAAGCTTAGCCTGGAGTTGGGGAGTGGCCTGTAGTGTTTCCTAGCTAGTGGGTTCTGCTTACCTGTGCAGGCCTGCAAGGCCGGGCCTCTCTGCCAGGTGGTCTCGGAACACTGCCCAGTTCAGCTTATCTTCCTGGGCCTGTCTGGGTTAGCCTGCTTTGGCAGGGTCTTTCTGCTGCATGGTCTCAGAGAACCATGTGGTTCAGCTTGCCTGTAAGGCCTCAGTGTATAATCTTTTTAATACATTACTTAATTTAGCTTTCAAGAAATTTATTGAAGAATTTTATGTCTATGTTCAACAAGGATATTAGACTATAGATTTTTAAGTTCTTTATATATACATGCATGTTTGTGTGGGTGTATGTGTATGTTATGTATGAGTGCAGGTGCATGCCTTATTTGGTTTTGACCTGAGAGTAATACTGGCTTCAAAGAATGAGTTTAGAAATAAATAGTGTTTTCCTTTCTATTTGCTGGAGTAGTTTGAGGCACTTCGGTGTTATTTCTTGTTTATTCAATATCTGGTAGAATTCCACCATGAATATTTTTGTCCTAGGCTTTTTTGATTGGAAACATTTTGCTACTGCTTCTATTTCATTGTTCATTATTGATTGGTTTATGTTATCTATGTAGTCTTGGTTCAATTTTGATAGTTCATATGTGTCCTGAAATTTATTTACTTCTTCTAGAGTATTTTTGCTCACTAATGATTCTTTGCATTTCAGTGGTATCTTAAAAAATACCTTTAGGGCTGGAGAGATGGCCTAGTGGTTGAGAGCGCCGACCGCTCTTGCAGAGGACCCGAGTTCGATCCCCAGCACCCACATGGCGGCTGAGAACCGTCTGAAACTCCAATTCCAGGAGAACTCCAGTTCCAGGGGAATCCGACACCCTCTTCTGACCTCCGCGGCATTGCACGACACGGGTGCACAAACTTGCATGCAGACAGTACATTCATACACATACAGAAATAAATAAAATTAATAAAAAAATTAAAAAAAATACTTTATTTTTATTTTTTTTATTTTATGTGTATGAGTGTAATTCCTGCATGGGTGTAAGTACACCTGTGTCGTGGAGTACCCACAGAGGTCAGAAGAGGGCATTGGATTCCCTGAAACTGGGGTTATGGACAGTTGTTAGCCACAATGTTTGTGCTGGAAATCAAACCTGAGTCCTCTGCAAAAGCAACCATTGAACCATCTCTCCAGCCCCTCAGTGGTGTCCTTTGTAATAGTTTTTGAAAAGTTATCATTCCTTTTTCATCACTAATTTTATTAATTTATGTTTTCTTTCTTTTGCTTAATAGTCAATTTCATTGACCTTTAAAAAATGCACTCCTAGTTTCATTGATTGTTCTTTTAGTTTATATTTCATTAATTTCAGGTGTGCCTTTATTATTTCTTTTCTTTATTTTTCACTTGGCTTGTTCCTGTTTTTCTATAACCTTGAAGTACATTTATTTATATTATGTATTGAAATCACTTTGATTTTCAAGTAGTCACTTAGAGGTATAAAATTCCTCTGAAGTATCATTTTCATGGTATCACACAGGTTTGGTAAGTTTTCATTTTCATCTGATATTGAGAAATTTTAAGTCCTAATCCTATCAACAAAGGAGTAGCTCTCATTTCTTAAATTGAATTTTGAGAGGTCATAGTCAGACCTTGGCAATAACATAATCTGCTTCAACAACTATGAAGTACTTAAGTATAAAACTTAAAAAAAAATAAGTCTCTATAATGGTGTGCTGGATACCTTTAGTATCGACTTGACAAACCTGGGTTGAAGGAGCCTCAGTTGGGAGATTGCCTGTGTTGGACCGGCCTTGGTCATGTCTATGGGGAATTTTGTGATTGTTGAGATTTGTGGGAGGGCCCACTCCTGGACAGGTTACTTGTATATTGTATAAGAAGGAAGGCTGTGCATGCACCAGGGAATCATGCTGGTAAGCAGCATTCCTCCATGGTCTGTGCTTCAGCTCCTGGTTCCAGGTTCCTTTCCTGTGTTCCTATGCTGGGCTCCCTCAATGATGAACTATGACCTAGGAGCTGTAAGCCAAATAAACCCTTTCCTCTCCAAGTTGGTTTTGGTCAGAGTGTTTTGTCACAGCAATGGAAAGGAAACTAGAACAAATGGGAAGCATAAGGTGATGGAAAAAGCAGCTGAAGATTTACATAAATGAAAGTATATGCTGTGATTGTGAATTAGAGGTCATGACACAGCACGGATTTCAGTTCTTCAGAAGACATGTTTGATTAGATTTCTATCATTTCTCTAAAGTGTCAAAATTGTTCTATAATTTATAGAGGAAAATTCCAGGACAGCCAGAAGAGACATAACAAGAAAAGAATGATGTGCAGAGAGATCTATAATGGCAGTGGAGGACTGGCAGTAGGCAGCCAGGCCAGGAAGCTAGTAGATCACATTTCCATCTACATGCAGGAGAGAGAGAGAGAGAGAGAGAGAGAGAGAGAGAGAGAGAGAGAGAGAGAGAGAGAGAGAAATGCTCAATGCTTGCCCCAGGAAGGTGCACCTAGCAGACCTCCCCATCCAGCACCACCCGCTGGGGAACAAAACCTGAACCTATGGAGGACATTCCCATTCAATTCCCATTCCCACCTCAATCAGTCTGCTTAATTGTTTTCATATGGATGTGTTGCCTGAATATATGTAGTACATGGGTGTGATGCAGTCCCAGTAGAAGCCATAAGAGGGCACTGAAGCCTTTAAAGTTGAGTCAAGGATGATTAAGGGTCCCCAGGTGGGCACTGAGAACCAAACCCAGGTCCTCTGTAAGAACAGTCAGTCCTTGCTCTTAACCACTGAACCATCTCTCCAGCCCCTCATTATGCCTAATTTAAAAGTGCAAAATATAAGACAGAAGTTGTGGTGAATGAGGAAGAAGAGTTAAAATGAGACAGGCTAAGGAACATAGAAAGACCTTGTATCAAGGTCTCACCTTGTGAACTCACCTTGTGAGTTCAAGGCCAGCCTGGTCTACAGAGCGAGTTCCAGGCCAGCTGGGGCTACAGGGAGACCCTGTCTCGAAAAGACCCCCCCCCACCAAAAGCAAAACTAAACAAGAGTAAGATATAAATGCAGGATCAAGACATTGTGATACTGGTGGGAAAAAGACGCACTATCATTTGTACAAAGAAGGGAATTCAGAAATATAAACAATCAATAATCCATTTATTTTTACAGAAGAGTAAAAGTGAATTGATGGCAGAATTTTTTTTCAGAAGTTGTACTGAATAAAAATAATTTATAAGCAAATATTTGAACCTTGATCCTAATTCCTAAATTTTGACACATTATATAAAATCAGCACACATTAGGGCATTAAGTTTAATGTAAATCATAAGACTATGGGGCTGGAGAGATGGCCTAGCGGTTAAGAGCGCCGACCGCTCTTGCAGAGGACCCGGGTTCGATCCCCAGCACCCACATGGCGGCCGAGAGCTGTCTGAAACTCCAATTCTAGGAGAGCTCCAGTTCCAGGGGAGTATGACACCCTCTTCTGACCTCCGCGGCATTGCACGTCACGGGTGCACAGACTTGCATGCAGACAATACATTCATACACATATGGAAATAAATTAAAAAAAAAAAAAAAGACTATGAACCTTTAGTTGAGAATGTAGAGGAAAATATTCAGGACCTAGGGCTTGAGGAAGAGTTAAAGGATCAACCATAGAAGGAAAACTTGATAACTAGGACCTCATAAAATGGAAAAACATGTAATCAAAGAGAAATCCTTTTAAAGGATATAAATTTAAAAAGTAAAACTACACAAAGGGCTTAAATAGTTCAAATTTGTATATCTAACAAAGCAATAATATCTGAAAGAATCAGAACTGTCAAAAACAGTAGCAATTCAGTCAAACAAATCGATTAGTAAAGTGTGCAAAAGATATGCAAAGACATTTTACTAAAGAAAATGGGAAATAAGCAAATCAAAAGATGCTTCATGTTTAATTAGTCATGGGTAAAGTACAGTTAAAACTACAATGACAGCAGATATGATGACACACACCTTTAATTCTAGCTCTAGGGATGCAGAGGCAGGTGGTTCTCTGTGAGATTGAGGTCAGCCTGCTTTACATAGCGAGTTCCAGGCCAGCTGGGGCTATAAGGAGACCCCATCTCAAAACAAAACAAAACAAAACAACAAAACAAAACAAAACCTCTCAAAACATAGAAGAAATATTACTAAAAGCAGAAGATTGCTGGACATGCATATATAGAAATATATATATATATATATATATATATGTATCTCGCTTTTTTTTTTTTTTAATATTCCTTATTTATTCAAGGACTGAGTTTTACATCATTGCTACTTAAATTTTCTGAGATACTAAATTGTCCATAACACAAGCCCATAAGTGTATGGAGTTCTCTGCTTTTTATTTTTATTTATTTATGATTTTTTTGTATGTGTATGAATGTACTGTCTGCATGAAGGTCTGTGCACCCGTGTTTAAAAAAAGAGTGGCCATCAGTTCCCCTGGAACTGGATTAAAGACAGTTTTCAGCCTGCCTGTGGAGGTGGTGGGATCGAACCCAGACTTCTGCAAGAGCAGTGGGTGCTCTTAACTGCGTAGGCCAGTCTCTCCAGCCCCTGTTTTTTTTTTTAACATAATTTATTTTATTTTTTTAATCAAATCTAGACCTGTGCCCCCCCCCCCCCATCCCCCACCCCACCAGAGAAAATTCTGCCGTGAACCGTCTGGGCCTGGGCTTTGTTTTAGTTGGGAAGTTTATTACTTATTCATTTAATTCTCTTCAATTCTTGTATATGGGTCTGTTAAGCTGTGGATCTCTTCTTGGTTGCTTTGGTGATTTCCCAGGATTTCCAGAATTCATCCATTTTCTTCTAGGTTTTCAAACTTTGTAGATATAGGTTCTGAAATATTCCCGTAATGATTTTCTTTGGATCTTTTCATTGTCTGTTGTGATATTCCCTTTCATCATCAGGATGTATTGGTTTGAGTTGTTCCTTCTTCTTTTGGTATGGACTACTGGGCGAGAGGTCTGTCTACTTGCTTATTTTCTTTCAAAGAACAACTTTTGGATGCATTGATTTTTTGTATTATTTTCTTTGTTTCTATTTTATTGATTTCTGCTCTGATTTTTGTTATTTCTGTCCTGTCTGTTGCATTTAGGGTTCATCTGTTGTTTGCCTCTCAAGTGGCTTTAACTGTATGTGTTGATCATCACTTGTTCTCTTTCTGTTTTTTCTAATGTAGGCACCCAGGCCTATAAACTTCCCTCTTAGGCTGCTTTTAAGGTATCCCAGAGTTTGTGTTGTGTTGTATTGTCATTGTCATTCGTTCCAGGAACGCTTTTATTTCTTTCTTTATCTCTTTCTTGACCCCTTCATTATTCAAGATTTTGTTGTTTAGTCGCCATGGTGTTCTTGTAGGCAGAGGGCTTACCTGGATGTGATGTTTTAAGCTTTATTGAACTGTGGTCTGATATGAATGCATGAAATTATTTCAATCTTTTTGTATTTGTGGAGGTTTCTTCTGTGTCCCAGTATGTGGGGTTTGGAGAATGTTCCATGGGGTGCTGAGTAAGAAGTGTATTCTCTGGTCTTAGGGTGGAATATTCGTTAGAGGTTATGAGGTCCATTTGGTGTATCATAATGTCATTTCAGATGTCTATCTGTTTATTCTTGCCCTGTTGACCTATCCAAAGGACTCAGTGGGGTATTGAAGTCCCCTACTATGAGTGTACTGGGGTTAGTGTGTGACTTGTGGTCCTGGGAATTGTCTTATAAAGTTGGTGCACCAGAGTTTGGGAATATATATTCATGATTTGTAAATCTACTTGGTTGAATTGCTCCTCTGATAAAAATGTAATGGCCTTTTTGTCTCTCTGATTTCTTTTGACTTTAAAGTCTATTTTGTCCCGGGTCGATATTAAATGCAACAACTGCTTTCTTTTTGGCACATTTGTTGGATATTTTTTTCAATCCTGTTCACTTTAAGGTGGTGTCCGTCCTTGAAGGTAAGATGTGTTTTTGTAGACAGCATTGATGGATTCTTTTCTAATCCAATTCCCAGTCTATGTCTTTTGATTGGGGATTTCGTCCATTAATATTTAAGGTTATGACTGATAGGTTTGTGTTGCTTCCTTTTGCCTTGTTATCCATTTGCTGGTTTGGGTTTGGTTTCTAATTCTGCAGTTTATCTTTTATTGATTCTCTTTCTAGGTCCTGGGGATGGTTGCTCCTTTCTTCTGTTCCTTTGAATTGCTTCAAGTATTCTCTGAAGGGTTGTTTCTGGACATGTATTCTTTCAACTTGAAATATTTCATGGAAAAGTTTTTCTCCCTCCCTCAATTATAATCGACAATTTTACTGGGTATAGTACCTGGGTTGGCATCTATTGTCCTTTAAACACTAAGATGCTTTGCTCGCAGATTCTTTTCTTGCTTTCATATTTTGCATTGAGAAGTCAGTTGTAATTCTGATAGGATTTCCCCTTATAGGTCAACTGTTTTTTCTCTTGTGTTTAAGGTTTTTTGTCTTTGTTTTGGGTGTCTAGCATTTTAACTATGATGTGGCATGAAGAATTTCTTTTCTGATCTTGTCTGTTTGGAGTTCTCTATGTGCTTCTTGTATTTGTATTGGTTTGTCTTTTTTTAGTTTGGGGAAGTTTTTCATCTATTATTCTTTGAAGATCTGATCAATACCATTCTCTTGGGATTTCTTCTCTTCTATTCCTATGATTTGGAGGTTTGATCTTTTCATAGTTTCCCACCAGTTCTGGTTGTTCCACTTTTGTGTATTTTTAAATTTTTCATAATCTTTCCTTGAGGTTTTTAGTTGTTCGTGTGTTCTGTGTTATCTTCCAGGTCTGATATTCTTGCGTTCCGCTTCCTCCATTCTGCTTCTGAGGGCTTTTTCCATCTTTCCTCTTGTATGGATGAGAGTTTGATTTCCTTTTTCTTTCCTCTTCTGATTTCTTTGTATTTCTACTTCTTTTGGAGCTTCTCAATCTCTTCCTGTAGCTCTTTGCTTTGCTGGTTGGTTTCCTTATCTTTTTCAGCATGGGATCTTTTCAGTGTTTCCAGTTCCTTCTGGAGTTTGTCATTCTCTCTCTCTAGTCCTTCTTGATTCTTCATTCTCTTTCTTAGTTCTTTGATTTGCTCTTTATAATCTTGTAGTTCTTTAAATATGTTCCAACTGTGTTTCTGATATCTGTTCCTGGGCCATCCCCAGGGGGGATCCCACGTAGGAATCTTCCATAGGGTTGGTAGAGCTTGATGCAGGATTATCCTGCCCCTTTCCTGTGTTGTCTCTTCTTCGTGTTCCTGGCATATGAGCTTCTCCTTGCCTGTATTCCAATGTAAGTCCTAAATGCCTCTTCACTGTGTTGAAGGCTTGCTTTGCTTGCCTCCTTCAGATGCCTTTGTAATCACAGTTGGTGGGGGGGCACGATGGGGGATGGGGGTGATGGGGACTGTGGCGGGCTCTTTAGCCAGGTACTTGCACTTGCCTCAGCTGGTCTCAGGAGATCTCAGATCTCGAGACTCACACAACAACTTTTATACCAGATGGGAGGATAACTCCGCCCCCACAGCCACAAAAGCCAATTAAGCCAAAGACAACTGGATTAATGGATTAACTATATTAAACCAATCGACAATCAGCCTTGCTGAAGCACCCAGCTGCTGCCTACCTACCTGTGCTTGCCTCAGCTGGTCTCGGGACATCTCAGATATATCGCTTTTAAAAAATAGTTTGTGAGTTCTTCTTAAAATGTTCTATTATTTTTATTTTATGTATATGCATGTACTGTATTGCCTGCATGTATGTAAGTGAACGCGTGTTGTGCAATGCCCACAGATGACAGAAGAGAGCATCGGTCCCCTGGAACTGGAGTTATGGACAGTTGTTAGCTGCCATGTGAGTAGTGGGATTCTAACCTGGGTCTTTTGCAAGAACAGCCAGTGTACCTTAACACTGAGACATCTCTCCAGCCACCCACAACAGTTTTTTTTTTTAACTGTTCTTTTGGGGGCTGGAGAGATAGCCTAGCAGTTAAAAGCACCAACTACTCTTGCAGAGGACCCAGGTTTGATCCCAGCACCCCATGGCCACTGAGAACTGTCTGTAACTCCAATTCAGGAGAACTCCAGTTCCAGGGGAATCGACACCCTCTTCTGACCTCCGGGCATTGCACGACACGGGTGCACAAACCTACATGCAGACAGTACCTTCATCACATATCAAAATAAAAATAATAAAAAAAACTGTTCTTTTTAAAACTACAATGACCTTAACATATTTGCAGTAATTACACTATTAGGTGTTTAATTCAGAAAAATGTAAACTTGTTTTCACACAAATGCTTATAAAATGGATGTTCATTGTAAAATGATTCACAGTTTCCAAAACTCTGCAAAGTAACAAAACATCCTCTCTCGGCATTTACCAATAGAAGGTGAAGCACACTGTGCATAGCTACAACAGAATAATGCTCTTTAATAAAAAGGAATAAACTGTTTATATTATAACAATTTGGATGGACCTCAAGGAGACTTGTGCTGAGTAATTAAACAAAATCTCAAAACAATATATATAGCATGGTGAAGTTGAATGATGGTGTAGATGGACAGCATATCATTGAGTGCCTGGACTTAGGCATGGATGAGGGATTGGATGGATGAGACAATGAGGGGACGATATAAGGAATTCTTTCAATTGATACACAATAATATATTGATTTGGCAATAGTTATTCTTAGTTCCACCATAATAAATTTGAAAGCAACAATATCCACACACACCCAATGAATGTAGAGTAAAATCTAAATAAACTACAGATTGCCAATTTCCCAAGGTTTTAAAAAAATGTGTGTTAGTGTTTGGCCTGCATGTATATGGGCACCAGGGACACCTTTCTGACCTCCATGGGAATTGCAGGAAAGGTGCACTTACATACATCTAGGCAACACCCATATACACACACAATAATAAAATCTATTTTTTAAATTTTATTATTTTTAATGTGTATGAATGTACTGTTTGCATGTGGTTTGTGCAACCTGTGTCCTGCAATGCCGTGGAGGTCAGATGAATGTGGGGGTCCCACCAAGATTTGTGAGGGTGGCCTATTTAATCCCAGGGATGATCCAATGTGGAAACACATGCAGGAAAGCACACAACATGTTGGATGCATGTTGATTCCAAATGCAGAGAGAGTTTTTATTTCAAATGTCTGGTTATATAATCAGCATGACTCAATCCCAGGGCCAAATCCTAGACTTTTTGTCATACACACCCATCCATATGGGTGTTGGCCAGGGAGGTCCCATTGATTTTGAATGCTGCCCATCTTAACTAAGTTTTTCCACTAAGCTCGCCCTTTAAATTTTATTTTTTAATTTTCTGAGAGGCAGGGGAGCCCATGGGCAAGGCTAACAGCACAAAGGAACCTGAGTTTGAATAGCCAGCTGCTGGAGCCGGTTTTGAGTGCTAGGCAGTGAGGGGCAGGTCAGACCTTGAAACTTTATTTTCACACCTAAGGCCAATTAATACAAAAAAACCAACCATGAAGTGAACCAATTGTTAAGCATAAGCGATGACTGTAAGTAATATTCATGTAAAACAATTGTAGTAGTATCTATGTCCAAATTTTGAACAACCCAAGGTTCCCATAGTCCAATTGGAGAAGCCTTGTATGCACAAGCATGTTGATCAAATAAGAGTCCAGCTATACTGCTGAAGTCTCACGATTCACCCCAATCTCCACACCCTTACATTCTACCACGCCTCCCTCTCCAAGATTTTCTCTAGGCTTTGGAAAGGGGCATAGTGGGTGAGAAGCAAACAGTCTATTTTCTCTGGAATTCATTTGGACTCTTAGTCTGTTCAGGTGTTTTCCCTTCATGGATTGACACCTTACGCAGGGTACTTTTTATCTACATAACAAGCACAAGCAATTAGATGTATAGGCATTTTAAAAGCATTAATTATTAGGCAAGCTAAGCTGTGAGCAGAGACACAGATGTTTGATGGTATGCTAATCCACAAACCTTGGCTTTTTTATAAAGGGTGAAAGTTTCTTATGTGGCTTATAACATCTCTAACCACTAGAGGATGTAAGCTTGTGGCATCAGCTGTGAATTATCCTCCACGGAGAGAGCTAATGCCAATTAAGATTTGGGATATATATATACACATGGCTGCCACCATTGCACGAGTCTCCAGGCAGTTGAGGTGTAGGCTTATACTGACGGAGGAGTCTTGCTTGACCTCAAGAGACCAATATTTTGCTTTATTACTTTAGTAGCCTTTGGTAAAGCTCTCTGGCATTTTAGGGGCAACTGTATATTAGCAATGACGTCCATAACATTTTTCCCGCTTACACCAGGTCTTCAACAAACAGGGTCCTTCTCCTCACTCCGTTCCACCTGCAGGTCATCCCACGTTCAGGCAAACGGAAGCCTTTATTTTTGGGGGGCTTAAATCCTCTAACCAACATCTCCTTGGAAGAAGTAATCTTGTGATATTCGAGACTCTCCTTATTAATTAATTTTGCTTATTACACAGTTAAAAGACTATACAACTTTACTAAAGCTTATAAATATTTATGGCTCTGAAGTATATCCTTTCACAGTTCCTATGTCATCAGTCAATCTAAAGAAAGCAAGTTAAATACGTGTTTTTATAAGAAATTACAGTATAACAGTTGGCTCTTAGTTTAATGTTAGGGAATGAACTTCCTTACCATGTGTTTTTCATTTCTTAAAAGGGGAGAGGTATGAAGTTTTCTCAGCATCTGGAAGGTAAACTTCATTAGGGCACATTATAAACAGTTACCCAAATAGAATTCAGAGAGATGCCAGGCTGTGACTCAGGGCAGTCTGAGGTTTTTTTATTTATTTTTCTTATGTTCAGATGGGTCTAGCTTTTCTGCTGGCATTTCCAGTCCATGCCTGCACAGCCAAATTGTACATTTTCAGGCATTTAGGTTGGTGTTTTTACCGTGTGGGAACATCAAAATCTCCTACCCATCTGTTAGTTTCAAAGATCTTCAAAATTGAAAATTTCGAAAAGGTTTGGATTATAGAGTTTTCCATTTGGATCCCGAAGGACATATATAAACCCACCTCTCTCGGTTTGTTTTTTAAATTTTTATATTTTGATTATAGAGCTAAGTTGTTCCTACACACCACCTATACATAGAGAACCAAGGGTAAGTTTTCATCAATTCACCCAAACTGTTTATCAATTGACTGTATGCTATTTATTTGGGAAGTAACTTAAACTTAATTTCTTTAGATATCTGTCCTACAGTAAAGGAAAATGTTACAAGGGATACTGTATACACACAAAAAATTAGTAGACCATTTTGTGTATACCTGGCCCAAAGTTATTGTTTGGAAAATTAATACAAAATCTAAATAAAACAATTAACATTTTATATTCGCCAATTAGTTCACAATGTATTACCATTTCCTAACCAATAACTGTCAACCAAATTTAACTAATCTAACATTTTTACTAAGTCTAAAATATTCTATAATAGGTATACAAGCTGGGCAAAGTTGAATACCTGCCAAATGAATTTTAACCACATTACTTGTTCTTTAACTAGACTAATGACTAGGACTATGACTTTCAGAGAAATAAGTCCATTAACTTATATGGTTATTTTGTATGTTCTGTATAAATGTCTACTGAAATACTCTCTACTATAAATGTATGTTTTGTTTTTAAGTATACCCAAATTTTAAACTGAAAACCTTACAGAGTGGCTTTTAATGACTATACTTCCTCCAAGCTCTTGGCTTCTCCAGGCCTGGCCATGAAAACCTGCTTATAAGATTTTCAATATCTACCTTTAATAAATATTTTCTTTACAGTTCTTATTCCCACCTAGTTAATTAAAGACGGGCTAGATATGCCGCCATGAGAATTGTTACCATCATTTACCATCTTGGATTTTTTGTTTGTTTGTTTTTGTTGTAGTTACTAGAGAAGCTTCCTGTGTCACGAGCAGAGTAACCATGTCCTGCTTACAGGAAGGGGAATACACAGTGGTCCACTGGAGTGGGACACTGTGGGAGAACTGACACTGGCACAGAGGTTCAGTTGGTTACTCCTGTAAACCTGACCTGAGGTAGGTCTCCAAGCCAGGTCCTTAGCCTGGGACAACGAGACACGTTTCCCACTCTTAGTCTGTGAGACTTTCTATCTGACATCCAGAGCCAGGACAGGAATTTCACACCACCACGCTACCCAGGTTGATGGTCCGCAAAGGAGCCTTTTTCCAACCAACAGGCCACCAAATGAAATGCAGTCCTGACCACCAGCTACCCACTGGCCATCTGAACGAATGCAGGCGTGTCTTAGACCTGTATGTGTGCAAAAAAAAAAAAANCTTTTGGAGCTTCTCAATCTCTTCCTGTAGCTCTTTGCTTTGCTGGTGGTTTCTTCTTTCTTTTTCAGCATTGGATCTTTTCAGTGTTTCCGTTCTTCTGGAGTTTGTCATTCTCCTCTCTAGTCCTTCTTGTAGTTCTTCATTCTCTTTCTTAGTTCTTTGATTTGCTTTTATAATCTTGTGTTCTTTAAATATGTTCCAACTGTGTTTCTGATATCTGTCTCCTGGGCCATCCCCAGGGGGGATCCCACTGTAGGAATCTTCCATAGGGTGGTAGAGCTTGATGGGATATCCTGCCCTTTCCTGTGTTGTCTCTCTTCTTGTGTTCCTGGCATATGAGCTTCTCCTTGCCTGTATTCCAAAGTAAGTCCTAAATGCCTCTTCACTGTGTTGAAGGCTTGCTTTGCTTGCCTCCTTCAGATGCCTTGTAATCCCCGTTGGTGGGGGGGCACGATGGGGGATGGGGGGTGATGGGGACTGTGGCGGGCTCTTTAGCCAGGTACTTGCACTTGCCCAGCTGGTCTCAGGAGATCTCAAATCTCGAGACTCACACAACAACTTTTATACCAGATGGGAGGATAACTCCGCCCCCACAGCCACAAAAGCCAATTAAGCCAAAGGACAACTGGATTAATGGATTAACTATATTAAACCAATCGACAATCAGCCTTGCTGAAAGCACAGCTGCTGCCTACCTACCGTGCTTGCCTCAGCTGTCTCGGGACATCTCAGGTATATCGCTTTTAAAAAATAGTTTGTGAGTTCTTCTTAAAATGTCTATTATTTTATTTTATGTATATGCATGTACTGTATTGCCTGCATGTATGTAAGTGAGACGCTGTTGTGCAATGCCCACAGATTGACAGAAGAGAGCATCGGTCCCCTGGAACTGAGTTATGGACAGTTGTTAGCTGCCAGTGAGTAGTGGGATTCTAACCTGGGTCTTTTGCAAGAACACCCTGTGTACCTTAACATGAGAATATCAAACACAACAGTTTTTTTTTTAACTGTTCTTTTGGGGGCTGGAGAGATAGCCTAGCAGTTAAAAGCACCAACTACTCTTGCAGAGGACCCAGGTTTGATCTCCAGCACCCACATGGCCACTGAGAACTGTCTGTAACTCCAATTCCAGGAGAACTCCAGTTCCAGGGGAATCCGACACCCTCTTCTGACCTCCGCGGCATTGCACGACACGGGTGCACAAACCTACATGCAGACAGTACATTTATACACATACAAAAATAAAAATAATAAAAAAAACTGTTCTTTTTAAAACTACAATGACCTTAACATATTTGCAGTAATTACACTATTAGGTGTTTAATTCAGAAAAATGTAAACTTGTTTTCACACAAATGCTTATAAAATGGATGTTCATTGTAAAATGATTCACAGTTTCCAAAATCTGCAAAGTAACAAAACATCCTTCGGCATTTACCAATAGAAGGTGAAGCACACTGTGCATAGCTACAACATGAATAATGCTCTTTAATAAAAAGGAATAAACTGTTTATATTATAACAATTTGGATGGACCTCAAGGGACTTGTGCTGAGTATATAAACAAAATCTCAAAACAATATATATAGCATGGTGAAGTTGAATGATGGTGTAGATGGACAGCATATCATTGAGTGCCTGGACTTAGGCATGGATGAGGGATTGGATGGATGAGACAATGAGGGGACGATATAAGGAATTCTTTCAATTGATACACAATAATATATTGATTTGGCAATAGTTATTCTTAGTTCCACCATAATAAATTTGAAAGCAACAATATCCACACACACCCAATGAATGTAGAGTAAAATCTAAATAAACTACAGATTGCCAATTTCCCAAGGTTTTAAAAAAATGTGTGTTAGTGTTTGGCCTGCATGTATGTATGGGCACCAGGGACACCTCTTCTGACCTCCATGGGCATTGCATGAAAGGTGCACTTACATACATCTAGGCAACACACTCATATACACACACAAATAATAAAATCTATTTTTTAAATTTTATTAATTTTTTATGTGTATGAATGTACTGTTTGCATGTAGGTTTGTGCACCTGTGTCCTGCAATGCCGTGGAGGTCAGATGAATGTGGGGGTCCCACCAAGATTTGTGAGGGTGGCCTATTTAATCCCAGGATGATCCATGTGGAAGACACATGCAGGAAAGCACAACATGTGGATGCATGTTGAGGTCCAAATGCAGAGAGAGATTTTATTTCAAAATGTCTGGTTATATATCAAGCATGACTCAAATCTCAGGGCCAAATCCTAGACCTTTTTGTCACTACACCCCATCCAATGGGTGTGGCCAGGGAGGTCCCATTGATTTAGAATGCTGCCCATCTTAACTAAGTTTTTCCCATATCTCGCCCTTTAAATTTTATTTTTTTAATTTTTCTGAGAGGCAGGGGAGCCCATGGGCAAGGCTAACAGCACAAAGGAACCTGAGTTTTGAATAGCCAGCTGCTGGAGCCTGTTTTGAGTGCTAGGCAGTGAGGGGCAGGTCAGACCTGAAACATTATTTTCACCCTAAGGCCAATTAATATCCAAAAAACCCAACCATGAAGTGAACCAATTGTTAAGCATAAGCGATGACTGTAAGTAATATTCATGTAAAACCAATTAGTAAGTATCTATGTCCAAATTTTGAACAACCCAAGGTTCCCATAGTCCAATTGGAGAAGCTTGTATGCACAAGCATGTTGATCAAATAAGAGTCCAGTCTATACTGCTGAAGTCTCACGATTCACCCCAATCTCCACCACCCTTACATTCTATCACGCCTCCTCTTCCACAGTTTGTTCTCTAGGCTTTGGGAAAGGGGCATAAGTGGGTGAGAAGCAAAACAGTCTATTTTCTCTGGAGATGTCATTTTGGACTCTAGTCTGTTCAGGTGGTTTCCCTTCATGGATTGACACCTTACGCAGGGTACCTTTTTAATCCTACTAACAAAGCACAAGCAATTAGATGTATAGGCATTTAAACAGCATTAATTATTTCGGCAAGCTAAGCTGTGAGCATAGACACAGATGTTTGGATGGTATGCTAATCCACAAACCTTGGCTTTTTTATAAAGGGTGACAAGTTCTTATTGTGGCTTATAACATCTCCTAACCACTAGAGGATGTAAGCTTGTGGCATCAGCTGTGAATTATTCCTCCACGGAGAGAGCTAATTGCCAATTAGATTTGGGATATATATATATACACATGGCTGCCACCATTGCACAGAGTCTCCAGGCAGTTGAGGTGTAGCTTATACTGACGGAGGAGTCTTGCTTGACTCAAGGAGACCAATATTTTGCTTTATTACTTTAGTAGCCTTTGGTAAAGCTCTCTGGCATTTTAGGGGCCAACTGTATATTAGCAAATGACGTCTCATAACATTTTTCCATGCTTACACCAGGTCTTCAACAACAGGGTCTTACTGCCTTTCTCCTTGCAGGTATCCCACTTTATAGGCAAAAGGCCTTTATCTTTTGGGGGGCTTAAATCCTCTAACCAACATCTCCTAGGAAGAATAATTCATTGCTGATATCGGAGCTCTCCTGTATTAATATATTTTGCTTAATTACACAGCTTATAACAACTTTACTATTATATTTGGCTCTGAATAATTATCCTTTCACAGTTCCTATGTCTATCAGTCAATTAAAGAAAGCAGTTATACGTGTTTTATAAGAAATTACCAGTATAACAGTTGGCTCTAGTTTACAGTTAGGGAATGACTTCATTACCATCGTGTTTTTCTTTTTCCTATAAAAGGGGGAGGTATGAAGTTTTCTCAGCATCTGGAAGGTAAACTTCATTAGGGCACATTATAAACAGTTATCCCAAATAGAATTCAGAGAGATGCCCAGTGTCTGTGACTCAGGCAGTCTGAGGTTCCTCTTTCTTTAATGTTCAGATGGGTCAGCCTTTCTGCTGGCATTTCCCAGTCCATCCTGCACAGCCAGAAGTTGTACATTTTCAGGCATTTAGGTTGGTGTTTTTACCTGTGGGAACATAGAAATCTCCACCCACTGTTAGTTTCAAGATCTCAAAATTGAAAATTTATCAAAAGGTTTGGATTATAGAGTTTCCATTTGTATCCCAGAAGGAATACTACACCACCTCCCTCTTTTTTGTTTTTTAAATTTTTATATTTTGATCTATAGATGCCTAAGTTGTATTACACACACCTATAAATAGGAACCAAGGCGTAAGTTTTCATCAAATTCACCCAAACTGTTTATCATTGACTGTATGCTATTTATTTGGGAAGTAAACTTAAACTTAATTCCTTTAGATTATCCTACAAGTAAAGGAAATGTTACAAGGTGATACTGTATAACACAGAAAAATATAGAGACCATTTGTGTATACCTTGGCCCCAAAGTTATTGTTGGAAATTCAATACAAATTATAAATAAAACAATTAACATTTTATATTCCCAATTAGTTCAAATGCATTACCATTTCTACCAAAACCTTCAACCAAATTTAACTAATCTAAACATTTTTACTAAGTCTTAAAATATCCTATAATATGTATACAAAGTTTGGGCAAAGTTGAATACCTGCCAAATGAATTTTACCCAATATACACTTTGTTCTTTAAAACTATATGACTAGACTATGACTTCAGAGAAATCAAGTCCATTAACTTATATGGTTTATTTTGTATTTCTGTATAAATGTCTACTGAAATAACTCTCTCTATAAATATATGTTAGTTTTAAGTATACCATTTTAAACTGCAAACCTTACAGAGTGGATTTTAATGACTATATTCCTCCAAGCTCTTAGCCTTCTCCAGGCCTGGCATGAACACCTGCTTTAAAGATTTTTCAATATCTAGCTCTTAATAAAATTTTCTTTTACAGTTCTTATACCCATTAGTTAATTAAAGACTGGCTAGATATGCCCCTCGAGAAGTTGTTACCATCATTACCATCTTGATTTTTTTGTTTGTTTGTTTTTGTTGTAGCTTCTAGGAAGCTTCCTTTGTCACGAGCAGTATAGCATGGTCCTACTAAGGGAAGGGGAACACAGTGTCCACTGTGGACACTGTGGGAAACTGACCCCTCGGCACAGATGTTAGTTGGTTACTCCTGTAACCCGACCAGAGAGGTACTTCCTACTCAGGTCCTTAGCCTGGGACAACGAGACATGTTTCCCACTCTTGGCTGTGACTTTCTACCTGCCCAGAGCCAGGACAGGAATTTCACACCACCAGCTACCCAGGTTGGTAGTCTGCAAAGGGAGCCTTTTTCCAACCAACTGGCCACCCAAATGAAATGCAGTCCTGACCACCAGCTACCCACTGGCCATCTGAACGAAATGCAGGCTTGTCTTAGACTGTATGTGCACAATAATTAAAAAAAAAATGGTGGCTGCAAATTCCGCAATGATGTTAATGGGAATTCACTTTTTTATTTTCTAAATTTTTAAATTTTTAAATTTTTAGATATTTATTTTTTAGTCCCAAAGACCCAAAAACTTATTAACACTTTAATACAATGAAAACCTGGTTGTATCTTTGTTTCAGATGTTGAAAGGGCATAATCAGTAGGTGGCAGTGCAGACCCATTATTTTAAAATTTTTAATAAATAACCCATAACCTTTGTTGAAATTGAATTATGTGTTGGCTGTTTAATACAAATTTGTGTCTTGAGAAGGAAGGCCCACGTTCCAACTCAGAGGCAATGTTTTTACTGGTATCATAGCTGTTAACATTAAAATATACTTAGAACACAAGTACACATATCTGTACACACTTGTGTGCACACATACATACATACATACATACATACACATTTACATACATACATAAGAAAGATTTGTACTGACTGAAACGATTAACTTCTGCTCAAAATAGTCAACTTCCTCATGGAGAATATTGAAAAAGACTGAGAAAGAGATGAAAGGCATGTTTGGCAGAATGCATGAGCTCTGGTGGAGTGGGGGAAGGGGGGGGACATGGGTCTAGAGTTGTTAAAAAAATAAATTTATAAAAAAAAAAAAGAGAAAGATTTGTTAGGTTGACCTGCAAGAGAGGAAAGCCATATTGTTTGATGTTCAATGAGAAACATGAAATTTTATAATTTGTCATAGGGTTATTTTTACATAATTAGAATAAATGTCCTAGTATCACACAAAATGGCCAAGATCCATATGCCACCTCTTAGGCCCATTCCCAACCATTTGCCTTTAATGAACTATCCTTAAAGTCTACTCCTGTTCTTTTTCTATCCTATCCCTTTTGGTTAATTATCCCTAAACTGTCCCTAGTCTACATCTAATTATCCCTATGCTATTTACAAATCTAAAGATTGAGGAGGGTACCCAAAAGTAGACAGGTCAAAGTTGTTTGTAGTCTTGGACCAATTCATCTTGTCTTATTATTAAGGACTTTGGAAGAATAATAATTATCCATAATCACAGCAATCATAATAATTATAACCATTAATCATTACCAATTATCAATAATTATTATTAACCATTATTAGTCATAATCATCATTAATAACTATTATGAATAATAATTGTCAATAATAATAGCCAACAATAATGAGCAATTTATCATTAGACTGAATTTTTATCAATTACTATTAATAATTATATTCAATAACAAATCGCATACAGACCCACATCAAGAAGATCATCCATCATGACCAAGTTGGATTCATACCAGAGATGCAGGGATGGTTCAACATACAAAATCAGTAAACATCATCAAACACATAAACGGAATCAAAGACAAAAACCACACCATCATCTCAATTGATGCTGAAAAAGCCTTTGACAAAATCCAGCATCCCTTCATGCTTAAAGTGTTAGAAGGAATTGGATTGGAGGGATCATTCCTCAATGTAATCAACACCATATACAGGGAAACACACAGCCAATATCATCCTAAATGGGGAAATGACAAACATTCCCTTTAAAGGTAGGAACTCGGCAAGGCTGCCCCCTGTCACCACTCCTCTTCAATATAGTGCTTGAAACACTTGCTAGAGCAATAAGGCAAGAAAAGGATATTAAAGGAGTACTAATTGGAAATGAGGAAGTCAAACTATCCCTATTTGCTGATGATATGATTGTTTACTTAAGAGATGCAAAAAACTCCACCAGAAAACTCCTAGAAACGATTAACAGCTTCAGCAAAGTGGCAGGATACAAAATTAACCTTAGAAAATCAATGGCCTTTCTTTACACCAAGAACAAGCAACTGGAGAAAGAATTCAAAGAGACCTTCCCACTCACAATAGCCTCAAAAACAATAAGATACCTAGGAACAAACCTAACCAAAGACACCAAAGACCTCTACAACAAAAATTTTAAACCCTTAAAGAAAGAAATTGAAGAAGACCTCAGAAGATGGAAAAACCTCCCATGCTCATGGATTGGGAAAATTAACATTGTAAAAATGTCCATTTTACCAAAACTCTTGTATAGATTTAACACAATCCCAATCAAAATCCCTAAGAGTTTCTTCACAGGCTTGGAAACAAAAGTTCTTTAATTCATTTGGAAAAACAAAAGACCCCGAATAGCCAAAACAATAATTATAACTATTAATATCAATTACCAACAATAAGCAACAATTTATCATTAAACTGAATATTATGTATACTATTAAAACTCAATTAAAATTGTTAACACTAAGGAGTGAAAAACAAACTTTTTTTATGAATTGAATCTATTTGTTTTGTTAGTCAGCTCCTTATATTAGTTTAAACCTGTGGATTATCATGAAGTACAAGCAGAAACTGGCATTCACTCACAATACACAACAGCTCTGAAAGATGGGCTTAAGAAAAAAAAAAAAAATAAAAAGGTGGTGGAGCGATAGCCTAAGCGGTTGGGATGCCCGACGCTCTTGCAGAGGACCCGGGTTCGATCCCCAGTCGCCCACCGGCGGCTAAGAAAACCGTCTGTAAACGCCATTCAGGAGAACTCCAGTTTCCAGGGGAATCCGAGAACCCTCTTTCTGACCTCTGCGCATTGCACGACACTGGTTCCCAGAACCTTGACATGCAGACATACATTCTACCTACAAAAAAAAAAAATATAAAACAGTTTTATTCAAAAAATTTCTCATTTAAATTGAACCAAAATATCAATTCATGTTGCTAAAGAGACTTTTACCAATAGTCCTTAAAAAAAGACAATTTATCAGAGCAAGTTTGTTAGAACACCAGAGCCTGTAAACTCTTGTAGAAATCCATCTATTTTGTCTCCAAAATGCTGAAATCAAAAGAATGTTACTTAAGGGGCATGATTTAGATACCACATGCTCAGTCCGGGCAGCTGTGAACAGGCTGGTGGCACCAGAGTACAAACCACGTGTAATCAAGAATTCTGTGGGAAGAAGTCTTTAAGGTGAAACACATTTAAAAAGAGCAAGATAAAATTAAATCAACCAATTAATTTTAACTGTGCACATATATTTACTCAAAAGATATCTAGGGTACCAGGAGTTAAGTAAAAATATTACATTTTAAGTTAAGCATGCTGAAATGGATTTGAATTACTGAAGTGATACAGCTAGCTGAAGCCCAATTTTGGATCTACAAATAGCCAGCAGGTTTAGGTAGGAAGAGTTAGATTTAGAAATAGTTATGAAAGAAACCCACAAGAAGAGAAGAGAGCAATAAACTTTTATCTATAAAACAGATTTTGTATACAAAATTTAAGAGAAAAGTATTAAGTGGTGACCAAGGTTTAAAATTATATGGAAAAGATTGCTCTTGGGAGGGTGGTTCCTGTGAAAGGCCTTAATTTGCATCAGAAAGAAGTGGGCTCAGGTCTAGGAGAGCTACCTGGAGAAAATTTACATATGAGCAGGTTAAAGTTGGAACTGTGGTTCCTCACAGTAGGAGATGAAGTCTTTCTTTGGGGAGTGGAATTTAAAACCAGAAAGTTTTTCAGACCTGTAGAATTATGAAAAAACGGTTCCAAGGCCAAGCATGTCTGCTACGCCTTATTATTAAACCCAGCCTTGAAGTCACTGGCTTTTATAGCCTGAAGGAGTGACCAAGCTGTGAGGTACATTCCTGGAGAGAATGGTATGTTCTCTCTAAGCCAAATCAGAACCTTGCAGTTTTCCTTCGCGTGTTCAAAGTCACAAGTTCCCAGATCGCTCTCCCATCTACTGATACCAGCAGGAAAGACGGCTCTACTACAATAGATAGATATCAGGTGAGAGAGGAGAAAGAGAAGAAAAGGGGCAAGATTTAGGGGTATGCATACTTAATTTGTTAAAGTTTCCTCCTGCCCCACATATGGGCACCAATTGTGGGGGTCCTACCGAAATTTGGGGGGGGCATTTAATCCCAGGACAATCCATGTGGAAGATACCTGCAGGAAAGCACAGCATGTGGATGCATGTTGAGGTCCAAATGCAGAGAGAGGTTTTATTTCAAGATGTCTGGTTATGTACCAAGCATGACTCAAATCTCAGGGCCAAATCCTAAACCTTTTTGTCACTACACCCGACCCCATGCGTGTGGCCAGAGAGGTCCCATTGCTTTAGAATGCTACCCATCTTAACTAAGTTTTTCCCACAGATGAGGGTGTCGGATTCCCCTGGAACTGGAGTCAAAGATGGTTCTCAGCCGCCATGTGGGTGCTGGGGATCGAAACTGGGTCCTCTGCAAGAGCAGTCAGTGCAGTGCTCTTAACCACTAGGCCATCTCTCCATCCCCATAAAATCTATTTTTATTTTTTTTTTATCCTTATAGCTCTAAAGTTTATTTCTGTTAAGTAATGTGGACACAATAGTTTCACAGTTCTTGAATGAAACATCTCCACATCAGGCTCCTTGCCCCCACAGGAACATGATGTGTCTTGGAGCTGAGGATGGTGTGGGTACTCTTTTAGGAAAGGGTGCCCAGGAGTATATGGTGTGCCTCCCTGTGCTGACCAGCCTGAGCAGAGCTGCCCCTGGGAGGACTTACCTGGTATCACCTCAGAAGATCTTTAAGGTACAGATGTGATGACGATTTCCAGGGGGATAGGGTTTGGGTGGTGGTAGCCACCATGTGTCTCACTGCTGGGAGACAGAAAAGAACAACAACAAAAAAGCCTGCATCTCTGGTTCCCGTGCAGTCAGTGTGGATGTCAGCTGCTTGGCTACCTGAGTTCTGACCTCAGGTTCTGTGTGGGGTGCTATGTGAGTCCCCAACATTCTCAGGATGTAGCAGTAAGATCTGCTGCCTTGTGGATAATTCAAGTGGACTTGGCAAACACAAGTGAGTAGACCACTTAGAACCACTGCCAGCAAGTCTGAGTGCTGACTCAAGATGACTGGGGGCCAGGTGCTGGGGCTGGGTATGTGGATGTTCCTCTCCCTGGCCACCAAGGCACCCTGTGAGGACCCCTGCTTCCCTAAGCCTATGTGGGTGGAAAACACATTTACTGGTTGCAAATTGATATGGACTTTGTTTTGTCTCCTCAGCTACAGTGGCATCTGTAGGGGGAGCAGCACACTCTGCACCTCTCTCTAGCATGCCTTCCTGCGTGCCATGCTCTCTGGCTTTTGTGAGGCACCTAGACTTGATTTCTGTCTTCCACTGGGTCAGAACTGCCCTGTCATTAAAACAGCCCTGATTCTGCCTTCCTGGGCACCTGGAGTGTGATGACTCCAGATACACCTCGAACATTAAAAAGTCCTATACTTGGTGGCTGTATTTCGCCCCCTTTAGTTGGGCAGCAGGACCTGGCATTTATTTGGTGCTCATATTAGACTGTGCATGCAGTATTCTACATTCACCAGCATGGCTGTGCCAGGGGCAGGATCTACACACATCTCTGAAATACTTGGGTGCGCTGCCATTTATCTGATCAGTCCCCTCCCCCACTAGACTGAGAACACGATGTTCTGCGTCACATAGCAGGCTTGGCATTGGGAGGTGCTTAGCAGATATCCTCCCGGCAGAGCCCAGCCCCATGGTGGACCAGTGGACCTGTACCAAGGGCACCTGGGGAGGTGGCTATGGGAACACTGTTGTCCAACACTGGTCAGTGTTAGAGCTGTGGCCTCTGTCTCTGACACTGGAGGCAGAGGCACACATGACACACCCAGGAACGCCTGTTCCCATCTTGCTGTATTCTTTTNATATTCCTTGATTTATTTGAGTATGTCTGGGTTACCTCCAGGGAGAGCTCATTTTAGGAGTCTTCTAAAGGACTGGTAGAGTTTGGTGGGGATTTATTATTTGTTTTTCCCATGTTGCTGTTTTTTAGTTATGCTTTTGGCATGTGATTTCATTTTGTTATTTGTATTTTGTTGAGAAACTCAAATGTTTCTTCCTTGGGTTGAAGACTTCCTTTGCCTGCTTTCTTCAGGTGCCTTCATTGTCTTAACATTTATGAAGGGATGGCTGGTCCCAGTTTCATGTTTTTACTTTTGGCTCTGTATTGGAAAGGCCAGCTAACTCCTGCCCTTCTGATCTGGGGCTTCTCCAGGAATGTGGACAGGTAAGAATCAGGTTGGATTGCACTTATCAGTGTGTGACATGGGTCTACCAGATACCTTGGTGTGGTTGTGAGTGGCTGAAGGGACCAGGCCACCTGGTTCCACTGGTTTTCTCAAGACTTCCCAGGCTAGGCCACTCTCCTGGGTGCTCTGCTGTGTGGTGTCAGAGCTCCAACTGGTTCTGCTTGTCTGTGCTGGCTTTTCTGGATCCAGTTACTCAAGTGGGTGTTTCTGGAGCTCTGCCTCTTTCAACTTACCTGCATGGACCTGTCTAGACCTGGCTGCTATGTTGGGTGTGTCTGGAGTAGAACCTGGGGCCCCTGGGTGTTGCATCAGATCTGCTGGGAGGTGATCAACACTTGCTGGGAGCTAGCTCCACCTGTCTCTGCCCTTCCATCCATTCCCTGCTGTATTGCAGCTCCTGTAGGCCAATGTCTCCACCCTCTGGCTCAGTTGCAGGGGTTTCTGCAGGTCTATGTCTGTGTGCATCCTCCAGTATGCTCACCAGTGGTTTGCGGGGGCTCCTATGGAATGACAGCTTTCTCTGCTCTCAGGCTGGGTTACAGGGGCTCCCATGGGATGATGGCTATCTATGCCCTCCCTACACTGGGTGCTGGGTTGCAGGGGCTCCCCCAGGTCGAGGGCTCTCTCTGTAGTCACCAATGTGTTCAGGAGCTTCAATTGGAGGATGGCTGTATCTGCCCTCTGGCTGGGTCACTGCCCTATCACTGGATCCTATAGGTCGATGGCTGTCTCTACCCTCAAGAGCACTCATCATCACTGAGGCTTCTACAGGATGACAACTATCCTGTCCTCTGGCTGGGTCACAAGGGCTCCAGTAGGACAATAGCTGACTCTGCTGTCTGGTGTGCTTAACACCTATGTGTCTGTGGTGGTTTGAATGAGAATATCCCCCATAGACTTCAGGTATTCAGACATTTTCTCCCCAGTTGGTGGTGTTTCGGGGGTCTTAGAATGTGTGGCCAGGCTGGAGGAAGTACATCACTGAGGCCAGGCTTAGAGAGTTCAACAAGCCTTTCTCTCTCTCTTTCTCTCTCTCTCTCTCTCTCTCTCTCTCTCTCTCTCTCTCTCTCGTTCACTGGAAGATGTGAACTTCAGCTTTCTGCTCCAGCTCTTGCCACCAGGCCTCCCTGCCACAGTGGACTCTAATTCCCTGGAACCATCAATCATAATCTGAAATAAACTCTTCCTTTTATAAGTTCCCTTGGTCATGGTGGTTTTATCACAGCAACAGAAAAGTGACTAATAAGAGTTTTTCATACCAGATAGTGGGCTATTGGGTGTGAAGAACCTGACCAAGCGTGTGTTTGGAGAAATATGGAAGACTTTGGAACCTTGGGCTAGAGAAGATGTTGACTGCTGTAAGCAGAGCTTAACTGCCCATTCTAGTAGAAGCCTGGAAGAAAGCAGTGCTGAGAAAAATGTATTTCCAGAGGAAAATAAAGACTTAAGCAGCAACTGGGATATTTTGTCAAAGAGTCAGGCTGGAGTTTGCCCACAGCCTGAATGCTTACCTGAGGCTAAGTTGAAAAGCAATGGACTAATTTCTTTGATGGAGGATATTTCAAGATAGCCTAATGTAGATATGGTGGTGTGGTTATTAGTGGTGAATATTATACAGATCTACAGTGAAAAAGAGGAAATTGGGCAGAAAGAAATGCAGAATGTACAGTTTGGACTGGAAAAGTACACTTGGAAGATTAATGTTAGAGTCAAGGCATGTGAAGAAGAGGATTCCTTTTATAAGGAGATTAAAGTGGTTAAGGAGAGGCCTAGAGATTTACAAGTAAAGAAAAACAGTACTGTCAGGGCAAGACCACACCCAGCTAAGCCTACAATTTTTGAAAGTAAAATACTGAATGGGTTTTCAACTCCAACAAGTCCAGGGGAGAGAAAAACTATGAATGTGGTTGAAGTAGGCCAGGGTCCATCCCAAACTTGCAGCCAAACTCAGAAGTTTCATTCACTTAGAGGCATGAAGGATGTAAGAGTTTAGAGGTTGTCAGTTCTTCCTCCACTGTTTCAGAGAGCCACCAAGGCCAGGCATAGTGCAGTAGGGGCATCCCTGCAAAAACAAGGCCCTGATAGGCCATTGCATGAAGCTGTGAAGGTGATGCCTATTTTGTAGCAGAGACCCTAAGAAGACATTCGAGATGTCAGAGCTGTGAGATATTTGCCAAGGAGAGCTGCATACTGGGAGTGGTACCAGCCCATGAAAGAGATGTATGTTTCACACAAATCTGGAAGAGCTGAGCCATCTAAGCCCTTTGGAAGTAAAGTCCCAGAAGTAGCACATTGAGCTACTGGACTTGGTGTTTTCCTTGGTGGTTTTCAGTATTGTTTTGGTCCAGTATTTCCTCACTATGCCTCCATACCTCCCTTTGGGAATGGGAATGTGTATTTGGTTCCAAAGTATGTTGGGAGTATATAATTTGTCTTTTGATTTTACAGGAGCTTACAGTTAAGAGATTGGCCTGGGTCTTAGAAGAGACTTTCGAGTATAGACTTTTGGATAGTGTTGAGACTGGCAAAAACTATGGGGACTTCTAAGGTTGGACTAAAGGCATTTTGCATTTTATATGTTCATGAACCCTATGGGGGCCAGAGAGTGGAATGTGGTGGTTTGAATGAGAATATCCCCCATAGGCTTCAGGTATTCAGACATTTTCCCCAGTTTTGGGAGATCTTAGAAGGTGTGGCCATGCTAGGGGAAGTACATCACTGGGGGCATGCTTAGAGAGTTCAACAAGCTTTGCAGTCTCTAGTGTCTCTCTCTCTTTTTCCTGTGTTCACTGGAAGGTGTGAACCTCAGCATTCTGCTCCAGCTCCTGCCACCATGCCTCCCTGCCACAATGAACTCTAACTCCCTGGAACCATCAATCATAAGCTCAAATAAACTCTTCCTTTTATAATTTCCCTTGGTCATGGGGGTTTTATCACAGCAACAGAAAAGTTACTAATACAGTGCCTACTTTGAGACTTTTCGACTACACCTAGCAAAACTTGTGTTGGTCACAGGTAAGAGGAATAGTGGATGCTATGTAGATGTAGAGATATGAAGCCCAGTGCTACCAATGCCCTATGCTGAAAAAGACAACGCCTGCCCCCACATCAAATAATTGAATAAAAATAAAGTGAAAGAATTCTCAGCTGAACAACTGACAAGTTCTAATGGTAACCCAATTGAGAAATGCTGACTGGAAACACTATGTTATTCCTAAATAAATCTGTGAGTACAGCAATATATATTTTTAAGGGTGTTGTAGCATCAAGGATTACCCCAGACAAAAGAGATTTTGTCTTTCCTACAGCATGATACTGGAGAGATTTGGTTATTTCACAAGTACCATGTTATTAGGCCAGAAGCCCCAATGGGCTCAAATTAATAGAAATCCTTTGCCTTCCCTTATGCTGTCACTGTTTGAAGATACATTGCCTACACAGATTTTTATGGATTAAAAGATTTATATACTCTTCTGTGAAAAAAATTCTGTAGTTTTTGTGACAAGTCCTTTTTTGTCAGTAGTTAATATTGTAATTAATTTCTTCATTAATCTAGGGTCGTAATGAAGTTTATTTTTCAAAGGAATTGCTCACTTAAAAAAGAGACAAAAGTATATATTTCCAGAACAATAGTGCATTAATTATCTACTGTTGGGTAAATTACTCTCCATAACATTTATAGGGTTAAAATAGCACTCCTCTCCTCCAACTGCTCTTGAGCATACAAAATGTTTCTGCTGATCAGCACCACGTTCTCCCCTGACTTATCTCACCCAACCTCCAGCTCCTTTCCACCTTCTTGTGATGTGGGGGCTGTGGCTGTGAACCATGCTGTGTTTGCCAGTAGGCTACATATGAGGTTCTGCCAAATGGGATGTTAGTGGGAGACTGAGAGTCTGGAGGAAGAAGAGATTGCTCCCACCTGTTTGCTTCCTGCTCTTGACAGTGTCCTGACAGCAGCACTTCTTCACGCTGGCAGCTGTGATTTATTTTAAGCTGTAGAGCCAGCCTTGTCTTGCCCCTTCAGATAACCCCAGGGATTCAGGATGCTTTGAGCCTGAACACCTCTCAGATGCAACATGTCATGGCTGCCTGGCAATCACTCAAGCTTTTGAGAGGTGAAACCTCATTGTCCTTGCTAGGAGTGGTCTTTTAAGCATAGTGATATTATTTTGCTGCTTTCTTTTTGTTCTTTATTTTCTGGAGTTACATGAAATATTTTGTACTATACTTTCTTTAGTAAATTGATTGTTCTTGGAGCTGGAGAGAAACCTCAGCAGTTAAAAGTGCTAGCTGCTCTTGTACAGGAGTCGTTTTTATTTCCCAGCATTCATATTGGATGGCTCACATCTGCCTGAAACTCCAGCTCTAGAGGATCTGACACCTCTGACCTCTTCAGACACACATATGCATGTGCACGTACATGCATACACACACATACATATAAATCAAAATAAATCTTTAAAAATTTGCTTTTGAACAATCTCCAGATTCGACTCTGATAGGTCCTCTCTCTATTTATAATACTAAGTACTCATGAGATATTTTCCCCACAACTGTTCTCTTTTCAAAAATCACAGTTCAATTACTTTAGGAAGTAAGGATGAGAACAGAAATATACCATATTTTCCTTTCAGGAGGAGCAGAATGAACAGGATCACAATGAGAAGTCAGGGCAGTGTTGCATTGATAGAAGCATCCTTGTAATAAAGAGATAAGTCATCAAATATTTCTCTAGGTTCCTTTTCATCTCTATGCATGCATTCACTCACCTATCAACCATTAATATCAGACTCAAACATGCAGTTTCTTGGCCAGCAGGAGTTCGATATGTCATTACTGCCTTTTTTGTGGTAAGTTATATTTTTTAGCATGCATTTCACCTTATCTTTCTGATATTTAATTTATGGCCTGAATGGAAATGCTTTCACTCAGAGTCTCAGAGCCTCATATCTGAGGACTTTCTTGACAGTGCATTTTTCTCTGGATGTGACATTGGATTAACCTGAGATACAGAGTTCTAATATTTTCTTGTGTGTGGAGTTGATAGATATTCACAATGACATTTCAGGACTGTCATCAGATATAAATGGAGTGAAGAACAACACCGTAATGCAGGGGTCTTCAAACATGACTTGGAGGTGGCTGATGCTGCCAGGCTTTTTTCTCAAGCCACCATGTCAAACACTTCTAACTTGCTGCCGAAATATATGCTTTTTCCCTCGGGAAAAGTAGTATTCCTTACTTTTGCTCACTTTTTTTTTTTTTTAGAAAAATGTGACTCAGATTTTATTAGGTTTAAGACAAGGAACTAAAATCCTGGTAGATTCAGTGTATTCCCTAAGAGTGCTGAGAATGGTTCAAGGGACAAATGAATCCACATGCAAGGACATCTTCAAGAGCGGTTCACTATGACATTTATGGACGTCTCTAAGACTTGGGTTTCTACTTCAAGTCACTCGTGTTTTTGAGAAAAGAACTAATTTCTAAATTTCACAAAAATTAAAAATTTCTAGCTTGAAGAGATGAATGGTATGCTTTGCAGCATGCTCTTTCTGAAAAGTAATTGAAGAATCACATCCTAACTTGTAGAATTTCCTGATCTTCATGGTGCCAATACACAATAGTGGCCAATTCAAAGCTACTGGTGTTAGCACAGAGCTTGGAGACAATCACAAGAGGCCTGGAGCACATCATGAGTCGGGTGAAAATATGTAAATAGGAGAAGTCCAATATCAAAGCACTCCTTTACCCCTTATTCATAGCTAACTCCAGGATAGGTGATTATCTTCAAAACATACATTCTGTTCAGCCATGTTTGCTGACAACTTACTTGGTTAAAAACACTTTATTTTAGCCAGACATGGTGGTGCATGCCTTTAATCCCAGCACTCAGGAGGCAGAGGCAGGTGGATCTCTGTGAGTTCAAGGCCAGCCTAGTCTACATAGCAAGCTCTGGGCCAGCTGTGACTGAAGGGAACCCTGTCTCAAAAAGACCAAAAATTTTTGATATTAAGCAATATATTTAACAAGAAACATTATTGACATTAGCATGCCTAAAATCACAGGGGGTAAAAAATCAACTCATTATATTTTGTATGTTTTCAAGTTCATCATATGATAATGTAGTATCACTAATTGCTTTTGCCTAGTGCTTCATAGTGATTATTGTAAAAATAAGTTTTGGGGGGCTGGAGAGATGATCTAGCGGTTAAGAGCACCAACTGCTCTTGCAGAGGACCCGGGTTTGATCCCCAGCACCCACATGGCGGCCGAGAACCATCCGAAACTCCAATTCCAGGAGAACTCCAGTTCCAGGGGAATCCTATGCCCTCTTCTGACCTCCGTGGCATTGCACAACACGGGTGCACAAACCTGCATGCAGACAGTACATTCATGCACATACAGAAATAAATAAAATAAAAAAAATTAAAAAAAATAAATAAAAATAAGTTTTTTTAATCTTAATCATTATTTGTTGATCATTCGTACTAATTTTTAAATTTAGGTTTTAGTATGCAATGTCTAACGTTATATTAAATAATCAAATTTCACAATTACGATATTCACCCAAATGTTCTGGTAAACCCTACAACGTTTTCAGCACTGAACAATGATAGTTAATCAAACAAAAGTAATTGACAAATCACACAATTTTTAATTATTTCTTAAATTTCATTTTAGTATTCTATGGTAAATTCTGGTTTCTCCTATAGTCCCAACAATGTGCACCCATTCTCCTGGGGGTCCCAAGCCTTTGTAAGCATATGCATAAAATGTTTATGTATACTTAGAGCAGATTCTTTCTCTTTTTAGAGTTAGACAAATCCTTGATGTCAACAAAGCCAGCAGACATAATTTCTGACGAATGAAGTGGAAAAGATTATAAGGGTGGAAAAAAGGAAAGAAAAGAGATGTCCTAGTGAATCACTAATGGTGATTATGAAACTGTTTTGATTATGAAACTGCTTTAAACTGTTCTGAATATTGAAGATGAATGAAGTGGAAAAGATTTTAAGGGCGGAAAAAAGGAAACAAAAGAGATGTCCTAGTGAATCACTAATGGTTATTATGAAACTGTTTTGATTACGAAACTGCTTTAAACTGTTCTGAATATTGAAGATTTGTTGTGATTTTTATATAGCTACAGTGTACTACAGTAGTCTGCTAATCTTTTAAAGAGAAAACTTCATTTTTTATAATAAAGATTACTTGAATCTTCATATAAATTCTTTATAGAAGTTAAAGATATTTAACATGATAAAAGTACCAGTGTAAAACCATACATTTGGAATATACTTTTATTGTTTTGAAACAATAAATTTGATTATGACATTGGTTCTTTAATGTATAAAATAGTCACAATGTGACTTAAGTTGTTTTCTTAACAATATCAAATGATGTTGCATGTCTTTTTATGCCAAATATATTCTGTGTCTTATTTGTAGATATATATATATATATATATATATATATATATACAAATATGCCTACATTCTTTGTGTATATGTGTGAGTGATTTCATATGTTTATGTATGTATGTCTTAATTCGTGTTAATGCATTTATGTGTGTGTGCACGTATGTGTCTCAAAAGCCACAGCTCAAACTCAGATATCTTCTTCAATCACTGCCCACTTCATATTTTGAGACAGATTATCTCATTGTACCTTCAGATTGTCAATTTGGCTAAACTTACTAGCTCTCAACTCCCAGGGATCCCGCTCCACTGCTGCTGCATGCACATATACCAATAAGCCTTGCTGTTTTACATGTGTGGGGTGATTTTACTCAAACCTTTATGCTTGCACTGCAAATGCTTCACTCACCAATACCTCTCCAGGCTTACATTCTCTCTTTTATTATTTTTTGAGAATTTCATATATAAATACAATATTTATAGTATGTCTAACCTTCGCTCTCACAATTCCAAAACTTCTCACAGTTCCTCCACTTCTTGTCAACTTTGTGACCTCTGATTATTATATTATCTAGTGATTCCAGTTAGTGGTGCTTGTGTGCACATGTGTTAAGGACTGACCTCTTGGGATTGGACAGCCTAAAAAAATGGACTTCCTTTGAGCAATTAGTTGCCTATAAGTTTCCATGTCTCCTAATCTGTAGTAAAACCCTCCTTCTGATGGAGACATTGAGGCACTGAACATAATTTAACAATGTAAAGTCAAATGATTGCTCAGGAATTAATCAGAGATACAAACAAGTATTCTGGTACATATCTTGGGTTCCTAAGCATATCAAGACCCTGTACCTTTTATCGCAGGGAAAAAGTATCAGCCAAGGCATTGAGTATGTGTAAAATATGAAGGATTAAATGGAGTTTAGAAATGGACTAATGCCAAGATTTTTAAAACATGACTTTTCTCCAGTTTGAAGAATTATCTTAACTGCATTTTATTACTATTTCCATAGCTATCATTTTCTAAGATTCAAGGTTAGACTCAAGAGAGTTTAGCACAGTTTTCAAAAAACCGATATGAAATTACACATATATTTTGAAAACTTATGATAAAATACCATTCATTGTTTTAACTACAGAATAGGTGTTATTGTTACAGTTGTCTTCAATTAGTAGAAATCAATATATGTCATATGTATTTATTATACTTTATATTGAAATATTACAATATTCAGTGTCAGCATTTCTGCATTAATTCATGTCTATACCATTTAAATGTTTAATCCAGTAAGTTTTTTTGTATTGTTGTTTTTGAGACAGGGTCTCCCTGTAGCTCCAACAATCCTGGAACTTGTTATGTAGACCTGGCTGGCCTTGGACTCACAGAAATCTGCCTGCCTCTGCCTCCTGAGTGTTGGGATTAAAGGTGTGCATCACCACCCCAGGCTTAATTTTTATACTTATTAGGATAGTTTTCAAACTGGACAGATTCCTTGCTAAACCTCTGTGGGAAAACTTAGTTAAGATGGGTAGCATTCCTAAGCCAATGGTACCTCCTTGGGCACACCCATGGGGTGGAGTGGAGTGATGAAAAGATTTATTATACAGCCCTAGGATTGAGTCATGATGGATATTTAAGCAGACATGTTGGAATAAAATCTCTCTCTGCATTTGAACCTCAACCTGCGTACATGTGGTGTGCTTTCCTGCGCATATTTTTCACATGGGTCGTCCCAGGATTAAGTGGGCCCTGCCACAAATCCCAGTGGTGACACCACAATTGGTGCCCAACATGGGGCAGGAGGAAACCTTGACAACTTAGGTATGCATACCCCTAAATCTTGCCTTTTTCTTCTCTTTCTCCTCTCTCTCCTGATATCTATCTGTTGTGGTGGAGCTATTTTTCTTGCTGGTTTTGGTGGATGGGACAGTGGTCTGAGGGCACGTTGCTTTATACATGTGGAGGAGAGCCGTCTGGTTATGCTTTGGTTCAGAGGGAGTACCCAATGACTTCCAGGCATGTGCCTCCTGGCATGGTCACTCCTGCAGGCTATAAAAGTCAGTGACCAGAAGGTTGAATTTAATATTAAGGCTTAGCAATTATGCTTGGCCTTAGAAACAATTTTTCATAATTCTACAGGTCTGAAAAACTTTCTGGTTTTAAATTCTAGCCCCCCAAAAAAGACTCCTGCTGTGAGGAACCAGCTCCTCAAGTTGGTTCCAATCTTAACTTGCTCATATGTAAATTTTCTCCTGGTAGCTCTCCTCAACCTGAGCCCACTTTTTTCTGTTGCAAATTAAGGCCTTTCACAGAACTGCCCTCCTCCAAGAGAAGCCTCTTCCAGATAATTTCAAGCCTTGGCCTTTTTTCTCTTAAATTTTGTGTACAAAATCTGTTTTTGGATAAAAGTGTGTTGCTCTCTTGTCTTCTTATGGGTTTTCTCTAAATCTAACTCTTCTTACCTAAAACCTGCCAGCTATTTGTAGATCCAAGGTTGGGATTTAGCTAACAGTAATTCAAATCCATCTCAGCATGTTTAACTTAAAGTGTAATATTTTTACTTAACCCCCGGGTACCCTAGATATGGTTGATTTAATTTTATCTTGCTCCTTTTAAATGTGTTTCACCTTAAAAATCTCTTCTCACAGAATTCTTGATCACACGTGGTCTGAGCTCTGGCCTGGTGCCATAAGCCTGCCTGCTGTGCATGCATACCAGCTTGCAGACTCAGCACATGGTATCTAAATCATGCCCACTAAATTTTGATTTTAGGTAACATCCTTTTGATTTCAGCATTTTGGAAACAAGATAGATGGATTTCTAGGAAAATGTACAGGCCTTGAAGTTCTAACAAAACAAACTTGCTCTGATATATTGTCATTTTTAAGGACCATTGGTAAAAGTCTCTTTAACAACATGAATTGATATTTTGGTTCAATTTAAATGAGAAATTTTTGAATAAAACTGTTTTATGTTTCTTTAAGCCCATATTCAAGCTGTGTGTATGTGTGAGTGAATGAAAGTTCTCGCTTTTAGTTCATTATAATCCTACAGGTTTAAATCTATTTAGCTGACTATAAACAAAAATAGATTCAATTCATAGAAAATTTTTTTATACCCCTTAGTGTTAACAATTTTTTAATTTGGTTTATAGTATGCATATTATTCAGTTTAATGATAGATTGTTGTTAATTATTATTAGTAATTGTTATTAATGGTTATTGTTATTAGATATCATTATTAATAACAATTGATAGAAATTCATTCTAATGGTAAATTGTTCATTGTTGTTGGCTAATATTATTGACCATTATTCATAATAATTATTAATGATCGTTGTGACTAATAATGGTTAATAATCATTAATAATTATATTTATAATAATTATTATTATATACCATTAATAATGGTTATAATTGTTGTGATTATTATTGTGATTATGGATAATTATTATCCTTCCAAAGTCCTTAATAGTAAAACAAGATGGATCACTCCAAGACTACAAACAACTTTGGTCTGTCTACTTTTGGAAATCCTCAATCTTTAAGTTTATAAATAGCATACAGGAAATTAGGCTTAGCAGAGGGGCAGCTTAAGGCAGTCAACCAGAATAGACAGGATAGGAAAAGAATAGGAGAAAACTTTAGAGATAGTTCGTTAAAGGCAAATGGTTGGTAATGGGCCTAAGAGGTGACATATGGATCTCAGCTCTTTCATGCATTACTAGGACATTTATTCTAATTATGTAAAAATAACCCTATAAAAATTATAAAAATTTCATGTTTTTCATTGGACATCAAACTATATGTCTTTCTTCTCTTACAGGTCAACCTAACAAATCTTTCTTATGTATGCGTGTATGTATGTATGTATGTGCACGCACACGTGTGTATGGATGTGTGTATTGTGTTCTAAGTATATTTTAGTGTTAACAGCCATAATACCAGTAAAAGCATTGCCTCTGAGTTGGAACGTAGCCCTTCCTTCTCAAGACGCAAATTTATATTAAACAGCCAAAACATAATTCAATTTCAACAAAGGTTATGGGTTATCTATTAAAAATTTTTAAATAATGGATCTACACTGCCACCTACTGGTTACGCTCTTTCAACATCTAAAACAAAGATACGACCAGGTTTTCCTTGTATTAAAGTGTTAATAAGTTTTTGGGTATTTGGGAATAAAAAATAAAAGGTATGAAAATTTAAAAATAAAAAAAAAAAACATTTGAATTCCGATTAACATCATTGCGGAACTTGCGGCCGCCATTTCTTAAAATTTTTTTGCATGCATACTGGCGAAGCCAAGCCTGCATTTCGTTCAGATAACCATTGGGTAGCTGGTGTTGAGGCCTGCATTTCATTTGGGTGACCAGTTGGTTTGGAAAAAGGCTCCCTTTGTGGACCACCAACCTGGGAAGCTGGTATGAAATTCCTGTCCTGGACTTGGGCAGGTGGAAAGTTACGGCCAAGAGTGGGAAACGTTTCTCGTTGTCCCAGGCTAAGGACCCGAGTAGGAAGTTACCTCTCTGGTCAGATCATAGGAGTGGCCAACTGTCCTCTACGCAATGGGGCAGTTCCGCACAGTGTCCACAAAGTGGGCACTGTGCATCCCTTTCCCTTAGCAGGACTGCACTGCACCTGTTCCTGACAAAGGAAGCACCACAAAACTCTTCTTTACAGTTACACTTAATATGTTTAGTCCTTATTTGGTTATTCCTTTTCTCATACATAGAATTCTCACCCGGAAAATAATATTTCTAACCCTTGGAGCTTCAGTATTTCCTTCATCTCTATTTCAGACCTTGAATTGTCTAACCTCCTGTGCTCTACCATTTGAGATGTAAATTTTTAAGAAAGTATCTTCTTAGCTTTAAGGCCCAAACGTCTTTCAGAAGCATTTTGGAGCTCTGCCTTTCATAGGATCTTTCAATGTGAGTTCCAAAGAAGTAATATAATGCCTGTCTCCCAGGTTCAAGGGGAGGGTCTGAGCCTAACTATGGTTAAGGCATCTGGCTCTGAGGTTTAACATGAGCTCCATATCACAAATATAGAAGAAAGTTTATATTTCCTTTGAGTAAAGATATTTTACAAGTAAACAGTAGATGACCTCCACATTGCACACCAGGTCACAGTATATCCTTTACACATATTTGCACTCGTAATTTTAGCTAAATAACTGTATTACTTTTGGTATGCTACTGAATCATAGTTGGCAATTTAATTCCTTTAAAAGGGAGGAACATTATGCACTGACTGCCCCATGACGAATGGCTGCCTGCAAAACCTTGGCAAGAATCCTCAGGTTCATATCAGTCTAAAGTTTGAGGATACACATATAAGTTCAGGAACAGAAGCTTAGCACACACACTAGAATAACTTCAACAAATGATTCCCTTCTTTAGCCTCCATAAAAGCTTAGGAAACCATATGCCCAGTCATGTACCATGAGAAGACATACCAAAAGATAGAGAAAACATGTGGGATGCTGCAGAATAATCTCCTTAGTGAGTCCACTATATTATACACATTTAAAATTAATTTCAATCATTTAATCATGAAGAATTTTTAGGTAATTTTAAGTTCATTTCACATTTTAAACTGTATTATTCTATTACACATTTTATTTTATATAGCAGTTTATTACTGGTTAGTTTATAAGAATAGACATAGCCATTTTCACTTTAACAGTTAAAATGTGCATAGATGAATACTAACAAATGATGCCAAATTACAGAATAAACCTAAAAATATAATGTTAAAGTAGATCATTATTTTAGTAGTAAAAATAGATTAATTCTAAATAACTCTGAGATCAAATTCAATACAGGGTACATATGTTATCTTTGTTTCACCTATGCATGACAGTTATTGATGATTTGGCTTATAAAAGAAACTTTCATATTCTAATTTTGAACATACACACGTATTTACCTAAAATCTGCTTTTTATAACTTGAAAATGAGAAAAACTTGCCCTCTGAAGCCAAATTTATGACATCTTTCTATAACTAATCATACAAGGCACATGCAAAATCACATTTAATAACTAGGATGATACCTTGGACAGCATGACATACAGTAAGAATGAATAAACAATATTAATGGAAATTTTGTTAACCAGGTAGGGGCTGAGCCTGCTGTAGCTTAGAGAACAGGTGTCACAAAGCAAAGGACATTTCATTCCTAATTTGGGGAAAAAGTTCTCAGATTTAACAATCCCATTGTGATTTTATGTTCCAAAGGTTTTATAAGCCTGTTTTGTTAAAATAATCAATTTATATTAGAAATAGTCTCAAAATTATTAACTTCATAATTTTTTCATATAGGACATGGGATTTGTAATTATTAAAATATTTCTTTTATTGACTTACTGTTGGTCCTTTATGTATATTTCTATGATCTCTTATACATTCTGTTATGATATTTACTATGTGTTCCTAATTTTGTTTGTTGTTTTCTTTCCAATTATAGGTAATAATTTGTGTGTGCTCTATAGCAGTCTATTGTATGCTAGATATCACTAGACTACTTTCTTCTTAAAATATTTTATTTATTATTTTATTTTTATGCATAAGTATATTGGTTGCATTTCTGTAAGGGCACATTGGTCATGCAATGTTTGTGGAGGTCAGATGAAGATATTGGATCCCTTGGAACTGGACTTTTGGTCATTTCTTGGTGGCTATGTAGTTGCTGGGAAGCTCACCTGGGTCCTCTGTAAGAGTAGCCAGTGCTCTTAACTGCTGAGTCTGCAAAATCTTTTCCTTTGATCTATTATTTTACTTTGATTACACTGTCTACTCTACAAGCAGTATCTTTGTTTATTGGTGGTCTTTTTACTGTATGCTCAGTAGTTGTATATTTACCATTTAAAGTTGGGGCTTCTGTTCATGGGCACAAAACCAGACTCTGAATCTCAGGTTTAGATATTTTTAAATTTTTTTATATTTATTTATTATTTATTTATTTATTTATTTATTTATTTATTTATTTATTTATTTATATGAATATACTGTCTGCAGGTAGGTCTCTGCACCCGTGGCGTGCAATGCCACAGAGGTCAGAAGAGGGTGTCAGATTCCCCTGAAACTGGAGTTCTCCTGGAATTGGAGTTACAGATGGTTCTTAGCCACTATGTGCGTGCTGGGTATCGAACCCAGGTCCTCTGTAAGAGTAGTCAGCGCTCTTAACTGCTAGGCCATCTCTCCAGCCCCTGGGTTTAGATATTTACACAGTATCAAAGAGAGGTTACTAAATAATGGCATCTGGTGAAATATCTCACTGACTGACATAATGGCATTCCCTTGGCTGCAATCATCGCCCCGTAATGTGCAACACACTGTCAATTCACATTTTAGAGTCATTGATATTTTAGTATTCATCTAACGACTATTTAATAAGTAAATAAGTCATACTACAATACTCAACTAAAAAAGAAGTCCCACTAATCTTTGTGTCTGAAAACATGGGAAGCCAGGAATTTCTCAATTAATTAATTAATTCATTCATTCAATTTCATTTTTATAACTTTTATACAATATTGTTTTAGTTAGCTTTTTATTTATTTTTATTCTTATAATGCTTTTATTGATGTTTTGTTCATTTCAGACATAATTTTTCAGTTCAAATTAGACATATTCTCTTCCATTCCTCCCAACCCCACCCAAGATGAAGCATTCTGCCATAACTATCCTGCATCTTTCTCTCAGTCTTTTTTTTTTTTTTTTTGTATGTTTAGGAATTCACATTTTCCTCCTTTAATTTTATATTACTCTAAAATATGAATACATACTTTCACCCATATACAGTAATTACAGAGTCTGAAAGTAAGTGGTAGGTAGATTATAGAGTCCATTAAGAGATTTACATTATATCAACATAGTTGCTTTCAGATAAACAGAAATGCAATAATAATATTATTCAGTTTGTCTTTCATCTGGGGATTTGGTGTTAGTATCCACAAATGAGGGGAACCATTGACCTCTTGTTTTTCTGGGACTGTGTTACTTCCCTTAGCATAATGGCTTCGAGTTCCATCCATTTACCTGCGAAGTTCATGATGTCATCTTTCTTTACAGCTGAGCTGAATAGTACTCCATTGTGTAGATGTACTACATTTTTGTCATCCATTTGTCTGTTGATGGGCATTTGGGTTGGTTCCAGCTCTTCACTCTTGTGAAGAGAGCTGCAATTAACATAGATGTGCATGTATCTTTGTGGTAGGATAAGTCTTGTGGGTATATACCCAGGAGTGGTATGACTTATTACTGTGCTTAAACACTGACCAAAACCAACTGGGTGAGAAAAGGGTTTATTTGGCTTACAAGCACAGTACATCATCAAAGTAGGCAAGACAGGAACTCAGACAGGAACCTAGAGGACAGATCATGGAGGCATGCTCCTTACTTGCTTGCTTCTCCAGCCTGTGCTCACCCTGCTTTCTTATACAATACAGCGTCACTTGCCCACGGATGGCAACACCCACAGTGGACCAGGCTCTATCACATCAATCAGCAATCAAGAACATGCCCCACAGACATGGACACAGGCCAGTCCAATACAGACAATTCCTCAAATGAGGTGTCCTTTAACCAGGTGTGTAAAGTTGATAACTAAAGCTGTCCAGCACAAATATAAACTTCCTTATTAAAAATTAGGTTGAATACTAGTCATAATATGTTATAGTGAGAAAACACTTCAAAATAGTAATAATACAATGAAACCATAGAAACTTGGTTAATAAGTCCACATACATTGGTAATAATGATCTTTGGACTTTCTAAAAATTATAGCAGGCAAAGTGCTTATAGGACCCTAGAGTATGAGTCACTGTTTAAATATGTGTACTCTGAAAACATGTGAACCTGAGTACTAATCCTCAACATCCCTTATGTAAAGCAAGCATAGCTGAAAGTACCTGTAACTCCAATGTTTGTAGCAAAGGCAGCTGAGAATTCACTGGGCAATACACCCATATACATTCACCATGTACATGCACCACACACACAAACACACACACAGGCTTTAAGGTCCTTTTTTTTCAATGCTTTTTTCTAAATAGTTTAGATATTTTTAATTGGTAAGAACTATGGCAAACACATCTTAAAGTACAACACCAATTTTCATCATTGTTAATGTATAAATTTTACTTAGCTTCATCAGATTAAATTTTCTCAACATTTGTATAAAATGCGAAACTTTATAAATGATTCCAGAGATCACCCTAACCAATACATCATAAAGTGCCATGGTGATAGCAAATTCTAATATTTTGGAAATTATGGTAATATGAATATTTCTCAGAGAATATTATTTCAGACCAGAAGTTTTCTTTACAAATTCAATCTAATAATATTGATGTTTATATTATAAACTGGAGCTTTTAACAGCTAATCCATCATGGAAGCCCTCAACTGTCTTTCTAAAATAAATATAGCCCTCCCCTTAGGTTCATGGATCTCTCTAGAAGAGAGGGAAAAACTGTAGGAATCAGAGGTGGTGGATGACTAGGAGGAAACAGTCTTTTTCAGACTGCAGGGAAGTTGCACACATGGACTCATAGCAATGGTGACAGCATTCAAAAGACCTGCTAGAGTTCAAGCCACACAAAATTCCAGAAGTGAGGTTGGGTGGAGTAGGCAAGTTATTTCACCCCTGGATCAGGAAACACTGGAATTTGATAGCTACTAGGAAAGACCAGTTTTTTTTAAGGCTGTGTCCCCAGCTTGGGTCTATCATACTCCAGGGCAGACTTCAAACCTGAGAGTATTTTGGCAACACAAATTGACTGAATATGTTAAAAACAAACAAACAAACAAACAAACAAACAGAATACAGGAACAAGAACTTGAATATGGGGTGGATCTGGGAGGAGTTGTGAATCTTGAATATGCTCAAAATAATTGTATAAAATTACCAAAAACTAAAATTATATTTTTCCAGAATAGTGGCACTTCTATCTTGGGGGAAATCAATGGCTCACTAATTGGATCTAAATTCCACTCAGTGGGAGGAAACCTATGTATGGTATTGAAAACATAGCCAGATGTACACATCTGGAGAAGTCACAGATCTTAGACAATTTCACAAGGTAGACCTATCCTTAGGCTAAGCTAACATTTTATTAACTACCAAAGAAGTATTTTTATATTTATGGACAAGTATACCAAAACCACTAGGAAAAGAAGCTTCCTTTGCTACAATTGGGAATAGTACAGAGGCCCACAACTGGACACACAGAGACATGGTCTGTGAATGGCTCATGTGTAGACGGCATATGTACAATGCAACCTCTACCCACAAGACTGAAGCATCACAGAACAAGGACCCAAAAGGTCATCAAGTACCTATTAACTCTAGTTAAGGGAGCTTCTCCATGAAACAGGAGAGCAGGAACCCAGAAGGATCTTAATGGCAAAACTGGGAATATTAGGACTCTACAGAGTGTGGTTCCAGGGACAGGATGCCCATATTCAGCTTAACCCACCCAGGGCTCAGGAAACATTGCAGGATAGGGAGCAGAAAGATTGTAAGAGCCAGGGATGTAATGCAAGACCAAATGGAGATGATTCCTACAAGTCTCTATGATCTGGTTCATATGAACCTACAGCATTGGAATCAGCATGTTCAAGATCCATAGAAACTCAGCTGGACAAAAACCCAAGAGAGAATTGTAGAAATGGAGACCCCCAACTTGTCTGAGGAAACATTGACAATAGATGGTGGTCAGAGGGAGACCTGACCTTCTTTAGAAAAAAGACTCTGAGTAGGCTAACTAGAGCTCAGGGGAGGAACTGGCACTGAAGACTGAGTGGGGAAGTGGAGAGAGTAATTTGGCACAATGGACTCTGGCAGAAATGTCAGAAGATGTTAACTCTGGGGCAGGGGCAGGGGGATTGAGGGAGGGGAAAGCAGGGTGCCAAAGGAGTATCAGGTATGATGGCCATTAAGACTAACTGAAATATAAATATTTTTATATGTTTATATATTAAAAGATAATTTAACTTAGCTCACAGTGTAATAGGTTTTCTTATGACATTTTTCCATACTTAATTTTTTTATTGAGTTTTTGTGTAAAAAAAACAAGTTCAGCAACAACACACTGATATCTGTACATCTTGTTCATAGAACATGAAGTATACTATAAATGTGAACTCAAGAAATATTTTTAATATGGTAAGAAGCAGGTTATAAAAAGTATATAAATACATTAAATTAACATCTATGTAGATGTTAATTTAACATCTATGTAGATGTTAAAAAAGAATTCTTTTTTTAACCTTTTTACTGGTTCAACAAAAAAATCTGATCGATATGCATGATCAACCTTTGCCTATTAATATACTTAAAGTATTTGAAAATCTGGTACATTTTCATATCATGAGCAATGGATAGTTGATAAAGTAATAAGATTAACTTTTTGATATTTTAGGGAAAAAATTCATTAGTGGTGCAAAGTGAGTAAAATGTTCAAATATTTTCACAGATCAATTCACTTACTATTGAGCTAAAATATCCTTTTAGTCTTTGAGAATTTTATGCAATTATTTTGAGCATATTCAACCCTCACAACTCCCAGATCCACCCCATAATCAAATTCCTGTTGCTTTTTTGTCTCTTTTTGTTTTTTTTTTTAATGCCTATTGAATCAATTAATGTTGCCCAAACACACTCTGGTGTGAAGTCTGCCCTGGTGTGTGAGAGACCAATTAGGGGACAAACCTTAAAGAAAACTGGTTCTTTCCTAACAGCTATCAAATGCTGGTATTTCCTTAGCCAGGTCCTTGCCCACCCCACCTCACCTCACTGCTGGGATTTTGTGTGGCTTGAACTCCAGCAGGTCTTGTGAATGCTGTCACCATTGGTGTGAATTCATATGTTTAACTTCCCTGTTGTCTGCAAAAGACTGCTTCCTCCTTGTCATTCACCAACTCTGATCCCTACAGATTTTCTTGCCTTTTTCATGATTTATTTAGTAAAACAATATTAAAAGAGACCTATTTTATTTGATTTCTGAAATATATTAACCTATAGAAAACTCTAAAATTCTACTTCCCGTCCTCTTCTCTCAATATGTGTTTCTTTTTACCTTGAATTTTTCTTATTGACACATCCATTATGGAGTAATATACACCTCTAAGAAACAAATAAAACTTTCTCTCATGCAAAGTGACTTCGTGAACTTTTGAAATTTAAGTTCACATATTTCTCAGAGAATTACACTTTTCTTTTGTGATCTAATATAGGATGTCAGAAAGCATCTTTATTATGGTCAAGTAAAGTAAACACATTACACTTTGAATTAATTTTTAAAAGCTATCTAATATCACAATATGTAAAAGAATTGTATTCAAAATATAATTTCATATTTGGTATAGGGTGAATATGATTACTTTTTAAGACAGCAAGCATTGAAGAAAACATTGCATTGGTGATATTTTAAAATGCTAAGACTACTATGAAAAATAGCTTGATGGTTACTGAAAAACAAAAATTGTATTTAGTGTACAGTACAGTAGTTCTACCTCTCCTTGGTACCTATCCAAATGAAATGAAATCACTATGTTGAAAAGAAATCTGCACTTTGGTGTCATTGCACCATTAACTTTAAGAGTCAAGGCAGAATCAATATAATGCATGAATGAATAAAGAAAATATAGCTGCAAATACATGAAATTGGTCTTAAAATAAAATGATATTCTACAGTTTGTGACAGTATGATCAATCATGATCAACTTGGAGAATATCATGCCAAATGAAATGGGACATACATATAAAGAAACAAACCAAATGTTCTCACCCTAATGTATAATTAAAAAAAAAAAACATGGAACTCAGAAGCATAGATTAGAAATGCAGTTGTGAGAAGTTAGGGGTTAAGAAGAGGGAGATTTAGATAGAAATATTAGATTCTGAAAATTTCTTGGACATAATAGAGTCTGGAAATATAACACTGTGTGCAACAATGGTATATTACAAATACAAACATGTATTTTCTTATTTAAAATTGCCTATATAAAAGACTATTAAATGTTCTCACTAAACGCACAAACACAAAATTATATCTTTGTGAAGTAATAACTTTAGCGTAGCTGTGTTAATCATTTCATAAATTGTATAAGAAATTAGACACATTACAAAGTAAATACATAGAGACATATGTTCTCCTTATACAAGAAAGAACTAAACATCTAGTTATGATTATGGTTTTAGTGTTACTGTTGTTTCCTTTAGTTGATATTTAAGGCAAATTTGTTACTGAATATACACTAATGGCAAAACGGTAGCTCCGAAATTTTATCTAAACAGAGAATTTTTATAATTTCGAAAATGTTGAGTTATTTTCTTTAACTTGCACTATTTACTCAAACTTGTTTAAATCACTTTTGTTACAAAATGTATAAATTTTAATAATTATATTAGAAGTGAAAGGCTCTAGTTTAATTTATGGATCCTATTTTCCAATAAGATTTTAATCAACTGGTTTTTACTAGGTTTACTTACATACTATGTCTCTTTGAGTTTTTTATTAGTAATAAATATGGTGTCTGCTAAAATAATACACAGGATATATGTATGCATACAATGTTATTCTATTTGTATTTTTCATAGTTTGAATACCACCAAAGCAAACTAATTCTCAAAACATATTGCTTTAGATAAAATGTATCTATCATTTTTTAAAATTATCTTCATATAAATGTCTGCTATATACTGTTCAGAAACTAGGAAAGTTCCAAACTCTTACAACATTGACTTATATTTTGACAATGCTGTAGAGCATGACCCTTTAAATATAGATGAGAAGGTAAAGGAAATCTAGGTAAACAATTTATACATTTGAAATATCCATCTAATTATTATTGTATTTTTAGATTTCTGTTAAGCTTTTTTTTAGCTTCATAGCACAGTTCTCAAGTTTAGACCTCTTCACTACCCATGCACTTCCAACCCTCAACCAGATTTCATGTATTCTTACCATACATGGTAAGATGTATCCAGTCAAGTATGTGGACCCAGATTTGCTTTAGTGAGCATTCATTGAATGCAGTCTAGTCAACCCATCTAGAGATTATAAGAAAGATGTACTCTCCCACACCCAGAAGTAATCAGTCATCAATATTTCTCAGTCTAGGGCTGGCCTGCCACCCATTTTTCCCCTCCCCTCTGGATCATTGTTTATTTGAGCTGGCATGGGTCCTGTGCTAGGGTCCACCATTACCACAAGTTCACATGTGCAAGCTTCTGGTGACCTTAAATCCTCTACTCCCCTGTGTTCATGAACCAGCCCTGGCCCTAACGACATTGCTTTAACCTCTTCTGCAATGGTCCATGAGCGGGCAAGGTAGGTAGGATTCCTACCTAGGGACATACACTCTGTAACATCTTATTTTCTAATACTTAGCCAATTTGGCATTCTGTATGCACTGACCTTCAGAAGCTTCACTAGGGAGGGTTGGACGATGCATTATTTGTCTCTCTACTCCTGTTCCTCTATTTTCCATGAATGTTAGTCACAGAGGTTCAACTGTAAATGTATCATTCAAGACTGCACTTCTCTAAGTCATATATTATCTGTGTCTGCACATTCTTGTAGCCCCCATCCGATACAGTAAGAAGTTTTCATGATGAGTAGTGCACAGCATGCTTCTCTGTAAATATAAGGATCCATTTTTAACTTATGGTAAGAAATATCATGTGTCTGGAGACATGGCAGGGCTAGGAAATTCTCTGGGGGCTATGTCCTCTCCAGCCATGTATATTTGGCTACAATTACATTGCTAGCCATGAGTTAACTCCCAGTGAGAGGGCTTTAAGTCCAATTAGGTAGCTGTTGAGTACCCTCAGATATAACAGTGTCACTACCACATTGAAAGGGGTAGCTTGCTCTGCCAGGGGTTATGATTATTAACCTTTAGAGCTGGGTTGTGCCATTGATTGAGTATCTCCCTTAGAAATTTGCATATTATCATCGAGGTTTATAGGAGCTAAACTTCAGGTAGAAAGCTTCCAGATCAGTTCCTGCTCCATTACTCCAAGTCCCATGTCCGAAGTATGTGCTATCTTCACCAGTAGGGTCTTATCTATTAGTTCTGGGGGATAATTAAGGTCTTTGGCAATAGTCTATGTTATTTTGGGAGTCTCCTGGGTCACTTTCAGCTACAACTCAAAGAGGGGTCTTTTCTGTCTGGCACTGTGTTCCTTGCCAAACACACCCCAGGTATGTTTGCACTGATGTTGAAATACTGTATGTGCATTTCTCATGGGGATTCAGGGGCATCACTTTTTCCTCTGGGTTCCTTAACGGCCAGGATTCATTCACCTCTACACATTTTCTTCTCATATGGTCTCCTTCCTCCCTCCGAGGAGTCCCAGTTCCCCCAATTTCCCCACCCTCCTCCCAATAACACATTTCTCCCACCATCCCTCCTTATGACCTCCCTCTTCCCCAACACCATGGGCCCTGTCATGTCAATTCCTCCTCTCCTCCCAGTGGAGCTCTCCCAATTTTCACCAATGTAGAAAAGTACTATATATTTTCTCCCTCTTTTGTAGATTGTAGCACCAATCCTTTATATATGAGTATAAATCCTCATAGAACACCAGAAGTATGGAAATTTTAAAAAAGAAAAGAAAGAACCCAAAAGAGGGCAGTAAAAGGGAACAGATGCTACCTAAATAATTTTGACCTTCTTCTATAGTTAAATTTGAAATGCAAAGTGAGATACTGTGTTTACCCACAAGTACCTGTTATATGAAGGGGAAAACAGGTAATTTTAATATAATTGCTAAAGAAGTTATGCAGTGCTGGAAAAATAGATGTCTGTAAAGTGCTTACCTTGGAAGCATGAGAACTTGAGCTCAACCCCCAACATACATGTAAAAAGCTTTACACGTGAGCAAGCTTCCAGAAGCTTGGAAAACTGTTTCCTTGGGGTCATGTATCAACCCTGGCTCTTAAAATCTTTCTGGCCCCTGTTCTAAAATTGTCTCTGAACTCTGGGTGAGTGCAGTTTAATATAGGAGTGAAGTCCACAGACATACTCTCTACAGTATCTTATTCTTTACATTTTGGCAAGTTGTGGATTTCTATTTCAATCACCTTTTATGACCCGAGGAATCTATGTGGATGAGGGTTAAGAGGTGCATTAATATTTTCTAGACCCCATTCTGCTATATTCCATGAGCCTTAGGTGTAGAGATTGCACTGTAGATGTGTCACTATGCATCTCACAGACACATATTCTCTGTTTGTCCAGTTGTGGAAATCTGTAATAGTCTCCATCTGTTGCATAAAGAAGTTTCGTTGATGAGTGGTGAAAGGTATACTTCTTTCTGGCAGCATGCACAAGACCCATGAAAATTCAAACCAGACAAACACCCAATAGAGAACTGAAGAAATTGGCAAAAAACAAAAAACCCCATCATGGCCCAAGGGACTACTGGCAGCTGATATCTTCTGGGTGAGTAGAAGTTGGTCTTCTTTAAGGGAGTGTCACTAGAATGTTGACCAGGCTCCAGTGGATGATCTCACAAACAGACATCTGGGTATACAAACTTGACTCAGTATTCCTTAACATATATGTCAGAATGCATGAATTCCAGTAGGGATGGGTTATACGTTTTGAAAATAGAGGAGAGTTTTTAGATATGTTTAAATTGATTATATAAACTCCACAAAAAAAGTATATTAAAATGTTAGATACGGTTGGAATGCCTGTAAATCCATGCCTGGAGCACAGAGACAAGATAGTCCTGAGGACTCCTGGTCAGCCAGTGAAGCCAATTGGCAAGCAGCCCAGTCTCAAGAGATGTAGACGGCATTTATTAGGATGATTTCCAATGACTTTCTCTGGCCTCCAGACATATCCATTTAAGCAGATACATATCCATTTGCACACACACACACACACACACACACACACACACAAATACAAGATAAAAGAAAGAGAAGGAGGAAGCCATACTACCCGTGGTAGGAGAAACACTAGATATTATGCAGGTAATTCTGTATACAGGTAAACTGAACAGAAGGGAATGTATGGTGACCCTTATTCCTTATAATACAATTTTCCCAAATATTTTCAGACTTCTTCATAATCCTCCCTTTATGATCATTTTTCCCATTATCAGTTAATCAACATAAGTTTTATTTGCATATAACCCATCTGCACAGGAACACATCAACAATGGACCCTCTTATACTTCAGGCTCATGGAGCACAGGGGGACAAGGAGTAGAGAGAATATTAATATATCTCTTATTATCTCTTACAAACAAAGCTTCCTCCTGCAACAGATGGTTAACACAGAAAACCACAACTCAACAAAATATAGAATTTTAATTTAAATATTGCTTAAGTAACGTATCAATTCATTTTTTACTGAAAATTAATTGCTTATCTGTACATACTGAAATTGTAGATGAGAATAACATTAAACATGTGATGAAAGAGAGAGAGAGAGAGAGAGAGAGAGAGAGAGAGAGAGAGAGAGAGAGAGAATTCCAACAATAGATCAAAAAGCCTAGAGGGACAACTCAGTGGTTGAGTGGTCCTGCTCTTTATAAGGACTTGAGTTCCATTCCTGTCTCCCATGTGGGGTTACTCACTTATCTTAACCCCAACTTCAGGGTGGCTGATCCCATCTCCTGGCCTATATAGGTATCAGCACTCATATAGTTTATGTGCATATACACACAAATAAAGAAATATTAAAATAATTTTGCTGTAAAAGGCAATTATCACAAAGACACCCAAATATTCAAAGAGCAGAGAATAAAGGACTGTGGAGTGTTCAACCCTAAATGGGACACCCATTTAACTTTCCTTCCCCTAAGCCTCAGGGAACTTCTTCAAAAAGGGAGCAAGATTCTCAGCCAGAGGTGGTGGGTGACTACAAGGAAGCAGTGATTTCTAGACAGCAGGGAAGCTGCCATATATCAACTCATCAAAACTGTTACAGCATGCACATGACCTGCTCAGACTTAAACCAGACAAAACCTGGCATGGATGGCAAGGTGAGTTTGAAGTACCACCAGTAGCTGAGGAGCAAGCAAAATAGTTGGTGTTCTTTAAGGTGCAGTCTCTGTTAGGTTGAGCATGCTCCAAGCCTGATGCCTATTTTTGTAGTAGATGGGAAACACAAACTGGACTCCATTGGGAGAAATGTGAGATTATAAAGGTGTCTGTTTAGGGAGCTGAGGCTGGATCTGGGAGGAGTTGGGGGGGGGAATATATTCAAAATACACTGTATGAAACTCTTAAAGAAGCAGTGAAAAAATTAATTAGACAGACTTAATGTATACCCTGTGGCAGGAAAATCATGTCAGCTCTCCAGATTTAGCTCCAAATGGCAACCTGTCATGTCGAAGGACTTGAGAGGATATTGGAAAGAATTACAATGAGGGAGAGTAAGAAAAATAGGAGAAAGCAAAGACAACTACATAAAGAAGGACAACTCATTTCATTTCAGCAGAGTATAAGGGTCCATCCATGGCAGGAAGAAGAAGGAAATATTAAAATAGTTCCCACATCAGTAAACACAAAATGGCAAACTTATTTGTTGTTACCTGAGCATCTTGCCTCATATTCTGGCTTACTGTCTATGTATAGCTGTTGTTTCTGACCCAAGAAATGTCTTCAGCCAATGAGACTATGGTTTTAAGAAATTTCTATTCATTGTTATAGTTTAGGAAGCTTGTAAAGTAAAAAAAAAAATAGAAGCACATGTTTAGATTCCTTGATTGATAATAAGATTTATATATTACCTTGTATATTACTTTCAATGTTAAGATATATGTTATTTGAAAATCCTTACTTTCTTCTTTTATATAAAGTACTTTAAAATTTCGGTGCTTTCATTATATATTTCAAATAAATAATAGTGAATTTTTAAACTAATGTACTAGAAATTATAATTTTACTGGTATTTGACTACATTTAATAAAAACAACTAGAATGTGGAGATACAGTTTCATCTGTAAATGTTTCCTATAGATTTTATTAAATAATATAACATCATTGGAAAAACATGTTTAAGAAAAAGTAAGGGGTCTACCAAAATCCACTATCAATAATGCAGTGCTTCTATAAATGCTGAAAAAAATGATATCTAATTCTCAGATCTTCAATATGCTTTTTCTTAACCATATATCTGTTACATGTCAGTAATTGTTTAGGCTTGCATGAAGGAGCCATTGAAAAAAATTGAACTAATCTATAATAATATAAAATTGAATTGATAGCTGAATTTTATAATTAATTATCTGCCAATTTGTACAGGTTTCCTTAAAATGATTAAATTCAATTTTATTCCATTTAAATGAGGACTTATATAAAGTTACTTGAAGATAAGGTGACAAAGACATCAGTTTAGCAAACAAGTAATTTATAACGCATTAATTCCAGTTATATATATAATGCATTTTAAGAAATTCCAATATTACTTATTTTGTTATTATTATGTCTTTTTGACTCAGAAAAGTATAAATTCATTTGACAGACCATGAATCTATTCAGTAGGGCAATAATAATATGTTTCAAGTAGAAATACTGGACTGAAATATTGAAAAATTGTATTTTATGATATCCATATAAGATAACAACTGGCTATATCATTTAACCATAAAATTTGATTGGGAAACTGACTGTATAGTGAAAGAAAGCATTTGTCTAGCATTTAGAGAGATGACTTAGTGTTTAAAGCACATGGTACTCTTGAAAAGAACTAGAGTTCAATTCCCTGGACCTACGTCAGGCTGCTTTCAACTGCCCAAAACTTCAGTTCCAGGATATTCACTTGCCATTGACATCCTCAGTCACCTGTACTGAGGCACACCCATGGGCACATCATTTAAAAATAATAAAAATAAATTTTAAAAAGAAAATATTTTCTTAAAATGCATGAACATTACAATGTGAAGTGTTTTACTATATCCTAATTTATAAGAAAGATAGTACCTTAAAATCTAGTCTACTAATGTCAATTTTCTAGATATTGAAATATTAGAGATTGCAAATAATAAAACTTCATTTCAACTCCCACAACACTTATGTAGTTACTGAATTGTCTTCCTCAGTGAGGGTATATTTATATCCAGCCCTAGATATACAACATTCACCATAATGTGCACCATTTCATACTGTTTCCACCATATCCATTGCTCTACAAAGCTAGGAGGAACTTCCCCATGATCAGTTCTCATGCATGACCGGGAGGTAGAATTTGCCACTGATGGGCAAGTTATGTAAAATGTGAAGGGAATGATGACAGAGATGTACTCAAATGACCATGGAAACCATATGTGAAGATCTTTCAGAGTTGTCCCAAGATTCTGGATTTTGATCCACACCAGCTCAATACTTTTCTAATAGCCTCCATTCTAAGTAGTGATACACAGGGGCAGAAGCATTTTAGTGAACTCCACAAGCACTGTCCTTTCTGAGACAAGCACTGTCCTTTCTGAGGTATTAGTGTTTAGACATGGCCTTTCATATTTCATTGTTGTAAGCTTCTCTAACATAGTTGTAAGCTGAAATTTTCATATTAAAATTGTTCTTGATGCTAGTAATAGCTAACTTTTTCTCAGAAACACATAGACTCTTCCCGGTACTTTATCTTTGAATCTTTTTACAGTCTAACCCTGGCCATATGTAATAATAGCTTAATACTGAGTTAAATACAGTTTCATATCATGTTTTGAACCACAATAAGTAACAACTACCATTGTGATAATATTTGGTCCATGATATCAGTTTGAATGAATTATTTCTTATAATTATATGAGGTCTCAATTTCAGTAGTTGGGTGATACATTAAATTTACATGCTCAAAAGTTGTTTGAATGTGCTTTCACCGTTTATTGACATTCATGAAATTAAAAATCATTAGCCTTTTTAAGCATGTCTGCTAGTATAATTTTAAGTAAAACCAGCATCAATAGTTGGATCATGTGCATTACTCAGGTAATACTTTCATTTCTACCTCTGATATTATTGCTGATAATATCACTTATATCTCATTTAAGATTTATATGTATTCCAGAAAATTTTACCACTCTATACGATGTTAATGAACGGAAAACAAATTTACATAAATTTTAGAGAGAATAATGATTTGTTATAATTCAATGAAATAGCAAATCAATATTCATAATTACAAATACTTCATTAATAAGATGATATACATGGTAATCTATAAGTGATGAGAGGATTATAGACCATATTATATATGATTACTTGTAAATAAACATAATTATATATTAAATGCTCCTGGAAACAAATACGCAGAAGTTATTAACAGTACATGAGAGATATAAGGAAAAGTTATTTAAAACAGGATAAAAATCAACTGTGATATTGCATTCAAATTCTAGTGAAAATTCTAGAGCTATTAAAAATCCTTAGGGGAGGGGACAGGAGAGATGGGTCTGTGGTTAAGGGGACTGACTGTTATTAGGGAGGACCTGGGTTCAAATGGCAGCTCAAATGGTGACTAACAAGTGTTTGTAACCCTGGTTTTGCCCTTTTCTGACCTCCTTGAGTATTGCATGACATAGCTGCACTTATATACATGCAGGCAAAACATTCATAGACATTAAAAACAATAATCCTTAAGGGAAAATAAAGGCTAAGTCAGGTAAAGTTTATGTGTCCAAAATATTAAAGCTTCATAGAAGACGGGCTCCCTGAATCTCACTCTGTGAGCATTTGCTAACAAAGGAAAATGATTTGACTTTATCCAAAAATAGAATGCAATTAAATTTTATTTTGCATGGTGTTTTCTGAACAGGGATGTCTATTTCCTCTGGATTTGTCATGTCCTTATTTGAGATACTTAGACTGAAGAACTACTTATTCACTTTATTTTAATGGAAATTGTTTTTGCGTTAAGACTGAAATTGTTTTCAGAAACCTTGTAGCACCTGGCCAGGGTTGAAATCCTACCCTTAATAGTAACAGGAAGTCTCAAGAGGCCCACAGACTATTGTGGGGTGTCTGTTTCCTGGATCAGTGCTTTTATTAAATGAGGTTTGCTTCCATATGGATGAGAAACAGAAAGAAATTCCCAGGAAGATGAGGTTTACTTTTTACATGAAAGACCAGCAGTTTGCTTTCCATTCCAAATTGGCCTTCAAGTGAGATAAATCATATAGATAAAGATGTTTTGCCTGCTTTAGATCCTTTCCCCAGTAGGAAATTGTAAATTATTTAAAGATTTCTGGACTGTAGGAAGATTCACCATCTGTCCCCTTGTACTTCCTTGTCTACCTTTACCACCCTAGTAATCTCCCCAGCTTTCTCTGTATGGTGTTTTACTTGGAATGGCTTTTGTTCCAAAGGATGGAACAAGATCAAAAATTATAAATAACTTAGAATAAAAGATGTTGGCACTGGCTGTATCCTGCTTCCTTCTAGTAGAAGATATCTTTCCTTAAATGATTGAGCATTGACTTGTGACCTCTGGTATTATGTGATGGATAATTAGTTTCATATGTTTGGTAAAACTCCAGTGATCTGTATTTTATTTGACATTTTCTTTTAACTTTTAAAAGTTGATTTCAGAATCCCATGCAATGCATTTTGATTACATTCAGACTCTCCCCTCTCTCCACTACTGCCCATGATCCCATCTCTCCATTTTAATGTCCTCCATTATTATCTGTCCTTTCCCATTTAAAAAAAGTATTTAACATTTTACTTTTGAAATTGTCATATAAATGCCTATCAATGCCATTCTGCATCACAGAAGTGCTGCAGGGTTTGAGTCTAAGGCCAGGAATCTGTTCAAACTCTGAGGCATCACAAAAAGTGAAAGTGATTCTTCCTCTAATGGCATCCATCAGTTGCCAACAGATCCTCACATGGGCCTGGAGCTTCTTCTCCACCTCCCCATCTATGAGTAGTTTTTTGTCTTGCTTGGGCTTGCACATGTCTTTCTCATGCTGTCACAAGCACCATGGGTTCATATGTGCCTTTACTCTGTGGTGTCCATACAACATGCTGTCCTTGTATCTATACAGCACTTTGTCTCTTACAATTTCTCTGTTTCCTCATCTGCAATACCCTGGGCCTTGGGAAGAGCAGGTTTGAGAAAGGCAATCATACACAGACAGATCTCAATATGCTGTTCAACAATATCATACACATACACACATGTATCCTCAATTCCTTCAAAAGAATTTATCCTAGTGGTTGTACTGAACAGTCACATGCATTGAAAAAGAAACACCTTTAGAAATATTATTTAAAAACATAGAGCTCTAATTAGTTGCACTGCCAAGGCAACTCCTTTGGTTCTAAAACTATGAACTTATTGAAATACTTTAACAAGTGATGGAAAGCAGAATTATATACAATAATTAAAGAACCGACACTATCAAAGATATTTAGGCTGCTTCGTTGGAGGGAAGGGGAAGCCATGTGTCACTGTCCAAGTACCAGAGTATGAATGAATCCAGAGATTTTTTAAAATGGTCTCTGGTCAGAAGGGTGGTGTCACAGCTCGTAGTTTCTCAGGAATGGCCTCATGTCCATTCCCCAGTTCTCAATTGATTGTTGTCTGATTGAATTTGCCTGGACCTCAAGCATGCAATCATCGGTGTAAGTTTATATGAGCAAGTTCTCAGAAGCCAGAAAGAATATGCTTCCTTCTGGTCATGCAACAGCCCTAGTACTTAAAATGTTTCTACCTCCTCTTCAGCAATGGTCCCTGAGTCTTGGGTGCAGAAGTTTAATATAGGAATCCTATCTAGGGACACATACTCTGCATCATCTTACCCTCCACACTTTGGTCAGATGTGGCCTTCTGTGTTCATCACCCTCTGCTACATGAGGAAACTTCAATGGTGAGAGGTGAGAGATGTATTAGTATTCTTACTACCCCTTGTTCCACTATGCTCTGTGAGACTTAGGTGTAGAAGTCTCATTGTAGATGAGCTTCCCACCTGACCCAGTCATACCACTCCTGGGTATATACAAACAAGACATCCTCTTGCAGAGATACATACACATCTATGTTTATTGGAGCTCTCCTCACAATAGCGAAGAGCTGGAAGCAACCCAAGTGTCCCTCAAAGGGGGAGTGGATAGAGAAAATGTGGTACATCTACACAGCGGAATTCTATGCAGTGGTAGAGAAAGATGACATCATGAACGTTTCAGGTACATGGATGGAACTCGAGTCTATTATATTAAGTGAAGTAACACAGTCCCAGGGGAAAGAGAAAAGGCAAATGGTATCCCTCATTTGTGGATGCTAGCACCAATTGCCTAGTTGAAAGGCAAGCTGAGCAATGAGCAATGCTAATGCTATATTTCAAAACAACTGCTCTGTTAAAATGTGAATCCCTTAAGTGGTTCCAGAATTAAGTGACCACGTATTTTCAGACTTTGCAATTGTGGTATATGGGTGGAGGGTATGTATTCATATTTTAGAGTAATATAAAATTAAAGGGGAAAATGTGAACTCCTAAACATATTTTGGAATTAATATACAGTTTTATTCTCAGAGGTCATAATTTTGGTGTATATGTGACAGATATATAGGCATATTTTGGAGCAATACAAATGGGAGGGAACAACAAGGACAAAAGGACTGTGTCAAAGAACTGACTGAGACAGTTAACTTCTGCCCAAAAAATAAACCTCTGAAGAGAAAAACTTTAAAAAGACTGACAAAAAGATGCAAGGCATGTACGGCAGAATGCATGAACTGGGGTGGGGTGGGGGGCATGGAAAAGGGGATGTGTCTAAATTGAATTGAGAAATGTTGTATGAAATGCACAAAACATTAATAACTATTTTATTAAAATAATCATTTCAAAAAAGACCAAAAAAAAAAAAAAAAAAAAAAGAAAGGATGGAAGGTCGGGCAAGCTGGTGCATGCCTTAAATCCTAGCACTTGGGAGGCAGAGGGAGGTGGATCTCTGTGAGTTCAAGGCCAGCCTGCTCTACAGAGTGAGTTCTAGAACAGCCAGAGCTACAGGAAGACCCCATCTCAAAAAGACAAAACAACAACAACAACAACAACAACAACAAAAAATAACTTAAGGCTCACCTCTCACAGACATTTATATTCTGTGCTTGACTAGTTTTGGAACTATGTGATAGTCTACAAGTCTTGTAAAAAGAAGTTTCTTTGATGAGTGGTGACGGTTATACTTAGCAGTAACTATAAGGACTCATATTTAGCATATATTAATAATAACATTTATGGGGATGAAGAGATGGCTCAATGGTTAAGAGTACTTACTGCTCTTGCAGAGTGCCATGGGTTTGATTCCTAGCACCCACATGGCAGCTAACAACTGTCTATAACTCCAGTTTTGGGGGAATCTGACACATTCTTCTGTCTCTGTGGGCATTGCATGACATAGGCACAGTTGCATACATGCAGGCAATACATTCATACATAAAAATAAAAATAAAATAAAATATAATAAAACAATATTTATTTGGGGATGGGACAGATGTGGGTTTTTCTCTAGTGTCTTCATTAGGTTTATATGGCTGTAAGAAATATTGACCAAAACCAAATTAGGAAGAAAGATTTTATTTGGCTTACAGTTCATCTAGAGAAGTCAAGATAGGAACTCAGGACAGGAACTTGGAACACAGATCAAGGAGAAACGCTGCTTACTAGATTTCTTGCTGTCTTGTGCTCAGCCTACTTTATTTATTTATTTATTTATATATTTATTTATTTATTTTGGTCTTTTCAAGACAGGGTCTCCCTGTAGCCCCAGCTATCCTGGAACTCACTCTGTAGACCAGGCTGGCCTTGAACTCACAAAGATCCGCCTGCCTCTGCCTCCCGAGTGCTAGGATTAAAGGCATGCGCCACCACGCCCGGCTCAGCCTACATTATTAGGCAATACAGGACCACCTGCCTGGGGTGACATCACTCACAGTGGTCTGGGCAGACCCACATCATTCAAAAATCAAGAAGATGCTCTACAGTCAGGGGCACACACAAATGAAATGGAGACAATTCTTTACTTCAGGTTCCCTCTAATCCATTGTGTCAAATTGACAACTAAGGCTATCTAGCACATATAGGCTGTAAGGACACTTCAGCCATGGATATCTTTACAGTGCCACAAATCAGTTCTATCTCATGGAATATGCTTTTGCATCCAATTAGATAGCAGTTAATTGTGCCAAGATAAAAGACACACTATTGAACTAACATAGTTTTCTATCCCTGTCATTGCTGTGGCTATCAGGTTTGGACCACTGGTGGATTTTCTTCCTTAGCAGATTGTATAGTATGCTGAAAAACCTATGGGAGTTAATCTTCATTGAAGAAATGTCAACGTCAGTTCCAGCTCCATTGCTCTAAGTCCTGTGTCCCAAGTATGTCTTGTCCTAGGAATAAATCTGACCAAAGATATCAAAATTCTCTAAAATGAAAATTTTAAATATTTGAACAAAGACTTTGATGAAAACAAGAGGAGAGGAAAAGACATCTCATGGGTTGGTAGAATCTGTTATGAAAATAGTCATCTTACCATAAGCAATTTATACATTTAATGCAATGCCAATCAAAATCCCATTACATTTTAACAGAATTAGAAAAAAAAAACTAAAATTCATATGGAAACACAATAGATCCAAAATAAACAAAACAATTTTGAGCAAAATGAGAAGTGCTGGGTGGATTAACATACAAGATCTCAAAATATATGATGGATATAGGTGTAAAAACAACATGATACCAGCACAAAACACACACACATCAATCATTTAAACAAAGTAGAAGACAATTTCAGTCACCTGATATTTGATCAACGTCCCGAGAACACAAACTGGAGGAAAGACAACTTCAACAAATGGTGATGGGGAAATTGTATCTGCACAGTGGAAGAATGAATTAGACCTTATCCTTCACCTTGTACTAAAGTCAACTCCAAATGGATCAAAAACGTTTTTGAAAATTCTGAACTCTGAAACTGTTAGAAGAAAACATAATCAGTACCTTATAAGACATAGGTGCAGGAATGGACTTCCTAAATTGAACATCATTTGCTCAGGAATTAAGCTCAGCAACTGACAAGCAGAAATCATTAAACTAAAAGGCATCTGTAACAAAAAAGATACAGCCAAGAAAGTGAAGCACAAACCCACCAAGTGTGAGGAAATCTTTACCAAATACATATCTGACAGAGGATCATTATACAGAATATATAAGTAAATCAAATAATGAATCAAGAAAAAAATGATTCAATTAAAGATGGGCTTTGTGGGCTGGAAAGATGGCTCAGCAGTTAAGAGCACTGACCTCTCTTGCAGAGGACCTGGTTTCCATTCCCCGCACCCACAGGGTAGCTAAGAAACATCTTTAACTCCAGTTCCAGGGGAATCTGACACCCTCTTCTGACCTCCTCAGCATTGCACAGCACAGATGTACCTACCTACATGCAGATAGTACACTCATACACATTAAATAATAATAAAAAATGGGCTTTGTACCTATAAAGAGAGATCTCGAAGGAAGAAATGCAAATGGGTACAAGTCACTTTCAAATACTTTCAACATCCTTAGTGATTAGGGAAATGAAAAACAAAACCACTTCAAGATTTCATATTAACACAGTCAGACTAAGATCAAGAAAGTAAAGGACACCATATACTGGCAAGCATGTGGGGAAAGGTGCAAACGAGTGCACTATGGAAAGCACTGTGGAGAACTCTTATGAAAGGAAAAGTGTGTCCGTTATACCACTCCTTGCTGCATAACCCAAGGAGGCATCCTACTCTAAGATACCTGCATATCTATGTTTGCTGCTGCTCTGTTTTCACAATATCTAAGAAATGCCAATGTTCCTCAACAAAAGAATGGATAATGAAATTATGGTTCTTTTACCCAATGGAATTCTATTCTGCAGTAAATAAGCATCACATGCTCTCCCTCACTTGTAAATCTTAGCACAAATCCTTACATATAAGTGTATATATCCTGAGGTAACAGCAGGGGCCAGGGCAATTGGAAGGAAGTGTGGAGGTAAAGAAAGAGCCAGAGAGAGAATGGTAGTAGAAGACAGATGTTCCCAAGGGGGAAGTCAGGAAAATTGGTGTATTTAATTGGGGAGGGAGGAAGAAAAGATACACAGGAAACATGGAGTTAAAGGGGAAGAGAGAGCTCAAGAGATGGAAGGAAGAGAAAGGTTTTATCAAGAAAAATAATGAGAAAAATGATATTTTAAGTGGAGATGGGGGAGTGTTGTTTATACAGGGGGAGAGAAAGGAGACACTAATAAAAACAGAGGGAAATATATTAGTTATAATGGCTACTGAAAAGTACACATAAAGTTTGTGTACATGAGTGCATGTGTATAGCTGAGGAGTATGTAGCAAGAAATACAGTGTCAGATAGGAGAAACTTCCATCTAAGTTGTTAGTATAAGAGACTCCCCAAATGACACAGGTTATTGGCATAGCCCTTTATTGCTACCACAAACTTGAAGGTATGATCCTATTGATGAAGACAGGACACCCAAACACCATAAGACACTGAACAACTGAGCTAGAGATGACCTGGAAGCTTTCTCCCTGCAGACTACTCTTTTTTCTAGATCCATGTTCTCTTAATACAATTTTAAACTGTAAGAATAGTCCTGAAAAATTGAGTTTACTCAGAATATTGCTGCACTGATAGAATGTGGCTGTTCTAAATGACTGAAAATGCATACACAGTCGCTTTGTACCCCTTCTCATCTCCTGCGCCCTTGTTTTTCTTCAGCATAAAAGAGTTATTTCAGGTGCAAAGATCATATATATATATGTATATATATGTATATATATATACATATATATGTATATATATGTATATATACGCATATATATGTATATATATATATATATATATATATATATATATAGTAAAATGCATATCCATAAAGGTGAGTTCATTTAAATTCCATTTTCCATAATTTGTCAGAAATGGTTTAATGGTCTCAAATTCTTAAATATAAATTTAAATGCAATAATAATCGGAAATTTAAATAACTTTGTAAAAAGTTTATCAGTCTTCCCACCAGCTGAAAGAAGTGTTTGGTCTTCAGACGATAAATTTTGCATTTTCCAATCAATATGAAACTTTTACATTATCTAAAAACACTTTCATGATTTTTCTCAAAATGCTGATTTCATATGAGACATTCAGTATTGTAACAAGATACTGTCACTTTTTAAAATACACAAATTAGGGTGGGATGTGGTTGCACACGCCTTTAATTCCAGCACTTGGGAGGCAGAGGCAGGTGAATCTCTGTGAGTTCAAGGCCAGCCTGGTCTACATAGTGAGCTCCAGGCTCAGGTGGCACTAAAGGGAGACCATGTCTCAAAAATACAAAACAATTTATACAAATTAAAACAATTGAGCTTTGAACATTTTATCCTGAGCATTGCCTAAAAACACACTATTTATGCCAAACAATATGATGTCTGACATTCAATTCTTTAAATCTTTAGTTATGAAATGAAATAGAGAAGAAATAAATATGAGATGAATTTGCTGTGAAAACCCAGGAAATTAACTTTCAGGATTGATTGATATTCTTTTAATTGCTGCTTAAATACATGCTATGCAAATATAATTATCCCCCTCCCCTTATTTACCGTCCTCTCTCTCCTCTTATCCACTACAATTCTTTGAAATTTGTTCATTTCTTTCTGCAACAGGTTTGAAATGAAATATTCCCCAATTTTCTCCTGCTAAAGTATAAGTCACCTATAGAGTGTTACGTACCTGCAGCAGCTTGCTTGATCTCCTTGAATACTGAACGGATTTAACCTGTGCTCAGAGGCAACAGCTGAGTTGGTTGTTTGATCAGCACCTGAGGCGCTTCCAAAAGAAGCAGAGGACATTAGTACATAAATCCTTGTCCTTCCCACGATAAATGAGCTGGCAGGTGCTCATGTTTTCCCTGCCATTAACTCAGCTCCCAGTGTTCGGTGCTTCATCTACTCACCTCTTCGTGGTCAGGGCCTTGGAACTCTGCTGGCTGGCTGGGAGGGTTCCTACAGTCACCAGCATCCAGTACTTCTGGTAAATGGTCGTAGCACTAAAAGTGAAAAGCAGTAGGAGGCTTTATGTCATTGATACTTTGTTTTCAAAGAGGATTAGTCTCCAGGGCTCCACTTCTACCACTTTTTAATTTCCCAGCCATTAAAACAAACAAACAAACAAACAACAACAACAACAAAAAAAAACAATTGACTGAGAAATGGAATAAGAAAATACTGAGGTCATGAGGTGCAGCCCCTCTCCAGCCACAGCCAGACCTACAAGAGCTAGGATTTTCTGATTCTGCGCTGGAATTCACAAAACTATGACCCAAAATAAGTTATTTAGTTTTCATAGATTGAATATGTCAGGCATTTGTGTCAGCAATTTAAGGTAGATTTTTTTTTTAATATAATGCTTTTATTGAAGTTTTGTGTATTTCGGACATCATTTTTCAGTTCAATTTAGACATAATCCCCTTTCCCTTTCCCCCCAGTCCATCCCAGATCATGCATTGTGCCATAAATTTCCTGAATCTTTCTCTCAGACTTTTTTATGTTTAGGAATTCACATTTACCTCCTTTAATTTTATATTACTCTAAAATATTAATACATACCTTCCACCAATATACAGTATTACAGAGTCTGAAAGTAAGTGGTGGGTGGATTCTAGAGTCCATTAAGAGATTTATATTATAACAACATAGCTCCTTTCAGATAAACAGAAATATAACAATAATGTTTTTCAGTTTGCCTTTCAACTGGGGACTTGGTGTTAACATCCACAAATGAGGGAAACCATTCACAGTATGTTTTTGTGGGACTGTTTTACTTCAAATAGCTTAATGGCTTCTAGTTCCAACCATTTACTTGCAAAGTTCATGATGTCAACTTTTTTTTTTTTTTACAATTTGTTTTTATTTTATTTATTTTTGTATGTGTATGAATATTCTTTCCGCATGTTAAATTTGTGCACCCGTGTCGTGCAATGCCGCGGAGGTCAGAAGAGGGTCTCAGATTCCCCTGGAAGTGGAGTTCTCCTGGAATTGGAGTTACAGACGGTTCTTAGCCGCCATGTGGGTGCTGGGAATCAAACCCGGGTCCTCTGCAAAAGCAGTCGGTGCTCTTAACCGCTAGGCTATCTCTCCAGCCCCAGATGTCAACTTTCTTTACCGCTAAATAGTACTCCATTGTGTAGACCTACCATGTTTTTGTCATCCACTCATCTCCTGAGGGGCATTTGTGTTGGTTCCAGCTCTTCACTATTGTGAAGAAAGCTGCAATAAACATGGATGTCCATGTATCTTTACGGTAAGATGAGTCTTTTGGGCATATACCCAGGAGTGGTATGACTGTGTCAGGTAGTAGGCTCATTTTGAGTGGTTTTTTTTTTTTTACATTGTCTAGCATTGTGGGCACTTAGATTCAGGTTGGATGCTTCCAGGTCAGTTCCTGTTATATTCCTTTTATTTTTATTTTTAAATTTTTATTGAGCATTTGTACATTTCTTTTTTTTTTTTTTTTTATTGATGGGCTTGTGTATTTCATACATCATTTGTTCCAATTCGTTCAGGCATATAGCCCCTTCCCTTCCCCCCACCCTACCCCTACCCATCCCCAGATCATGCATTCTGCCATAACTAACTTTTTTCAATTTTCTGCACCTTCCTTCTCTTGTATGTCTTTGGAGGTTATTCATTTTTTTTTTAACATAAGTGACCAATCTGTGAGTACAAGCATCCTTCATTGAAAACCAATTTGTGAGCAGTTGTCCCCAAAACCACACAGCCCATTGGTCCCACCATCCAGCAAGGGGGCTTGAACAAGCTTGCATGTTCAATCAAGTAAATCAAATGAGTGTCCAGTCTATGTTGTTGTAATTTCACCATTCACCCCAACCAAAGCCCTTACAATTCTACCGAACCTTCTGCTTCCGCAGATTGTTCCCTAGCTTTAGAAAAGGGGCACAGGTGGAATGAGAAGCAAAAACAATCTGCTTGTTCTCTGGAGCTGTTTGTCCATTGGTTTTCTAGTCAATTCTGGCTGTTTTCGTTTTGAGTGTTTTAAGGGTTCTCCCCACTACTTTCCATAATGGATTGTAGAAGTTTACATGCCCACCAGCAGTGGATGAGTGTTCCCCTTTCCCCACAACCTCTCTAGCATTTAGTGTCTTTTATGGTCTTGATCTCAGCCAGTGGTATCAGAGTGGGATGATATGAGAGTGGTTTTAATATGCATTTACTTAATTATTAATGAGTTGAAACAATTGTTTAGTATGTTTCGTTGGTCATCTTTATGTCCTCGGTGTGCAAGTTTCTGTTCAAGCTCTTTACTCCATCTTTAGATGCATCGCCATTTGTTTCTTACTAATCTTTTTTTTTTTTTAAATTTAATTTTTATTAGTGATTTGTGCTTATTTGTACATCATTTTCCAATTCGATCAGGCATATTTACATTTCCTCCCTCCCCTCCTCACCCCCCCACCCTACCCCCCCATCCCAGATCATGTATTCTGTTCTGCCATAACTGCCTTGCATCTTTCATCTTCGCTGTGTTTTTTTTTTTTTTTTCCTTTTTAGCTATAGGTGATAATCCATGATTATAAGCATCCTTTGTGCAAAGCCAATCTACAGGCTGTTGTGCCCCAAACCCCCACAACCCCCCCATCAGTGGGGGTGACAGGTTTTTTGTTTCAATCAAGTGATCAAATGAGTGTCCAGACTACATCGCTGTATTTTCACCATTCACACCAATCACACCCAAGCACCCCAATCGGAGCCTTTAACATTCTACCACGCCCCCTCTTCTTCCGCAGGATTGTTTCCCTAGGCTTAGAAAAGGGGCTTTTTTTTTTTTTTTTTTCAGTGTTTCTACTTTTTTCTGGAGCTGTTGACTTGGACTCTGGTCAATTCTGGCTGTTTCCTTTCATGGGCTGACAGTTTGTCCAGGAATAACCTTTCGATCCTACTAATGAAGAACAAGCAATTAGATATATAGGTATTTAAGCAGCACTAATAGTTATGGTAGGTTACTTTAGCATAGACACATGTTTGGATATGTTAATCCATGAATTACAATTTTCCCCCCTGTTAAATATGACAGGGTCTTACTGTGGCTTATAACATCTCCTAACCTGTAGAGGATGTAAGCTTGTGGCATCAGCCATGGGTTATTCCTCCAAGGAGAGAGCCAATAGCCAATTAGATTTGGGATATACAGGCACATGGCTGCCTCCGCTAAACCAATAAAGCAAATACGGGTCTCCCTGAGTCAAGCAAGACTCCACTGTCAGCACCAGCTACACCTCACCTGCCTGGAAATACTGTACTTCTTTGTTTTTTGAGTAGTCTATATATTTCAGACGTTAATGTTCCATCAGTGTACCACAGTTTCAGATTTCCTCCCATTCTGTGGATTTTCTCTTCACTTCCTTGAGTGTTTCTTTCACTGTACAAAAACTTTTGAGTTTGATGAGGTCCCATTTGTTGACTGTTAACCTTATTTCCTGTCCAGCTGCTGTCTGATTTAGAAAGACTTTTCCTATTCTTATGTCTTGTAGATTGTTGCCAAATTTTTCTTCTAACACCTTCAGGTTTTAAGGTTTCACAATGACATCTTTGATCCACTTGGAGTTGATTTCGGTACAGGGTGAAAGGCAGGGGATTAATTTGTTCTTCTACAAATGGTCATTCAGTTTTTCCAGCACCATTTGATGAAGATGCTATCCTTCCTCCATTGAGTTTTGTTTTCCCCCTTTGTCAAATATGAGGTGAGGTGGCCAAAATTGTGCGAGCTCAAGTTTGGATCTTCAATTTCATTTCATTGGACAACAGGTCTCTTTTTGTGCCAGTACCAGGCTGTGTTTATGACTATGGCCCTGTAATATAGCTTGGAGTACGGTAGAGCAATCTCCCCTGTATTGAATTTTTCACTCAGGATTGCTTTAGCTCTTCGGGGTCTTTTGTTTTTCCATATGAATTTAAGGATTTTTTTTTTCCAATCTGTGAAGAAGCTCATGGGGATTCTGATTGGGATTGTGTTGAATCAATATATCAATTTGGGTAAAATTGACATTTTTACTATATTTATTTTTCCAATCTATGAGCATGGGTGGTCTTTCCAACCTTTGGCGTCATTTTCAATCTCCTTCTTCAGTGGTTTAAAATTTTTGTTGTAGAGAACTTTGGTATCTTTGGTTAGGTTTGTTCCCAGGTATTTTATTATTTTTGAGGCTACTTTGATTGAGAAAGTCTTCTTATAGTCCTTCTCCACTTCTTTATTGTTGATGTAAAGAATGACTACTGATTTTTCCAGGTTAATTTCATATCCCTCCACTTTAGTGAAACTCTTAATCATTTCTAGAAGTTTTCTGGTGGAGTTTTTAGTATCTCTTAGGTAAATTCTCTTATCTTCTGCAAAAAAGGATAGGTTCACTTCCTCTTTTCTTATTAGTACTCCTTTAATTTCCTTATCTCGTCTTATTGCCCTAGCAAGCTTTTCAACCACTATGTTGAAGAGGAGTGTTGATAAGGCACAGTATTGTCAGGTTTCCACCTTTAAGGGAAATGGTTCCAAATTTTAGGATGATGTTGGGAGTGGGTTTGATATATATAGCATTGATCATGTTGAAGAATGTTCCCTTCGGTCTGATTCCCCCTAGGACTTTAAACATGAAGGGATGCTCGATCTTTTCAAAGGCTTTTTCTGCATCAAGTGAGATGATCCTGTGTTTTCTGTCTTTCAGTCCATTTATGTGTCTTATGATATTTATTGTTTTATGTATGTTTAATTATCCCTGAATCTCTGGTATGAATTCAACTTGATCATAATGGAGGATACTTTTTATATGTGTCTGTACGTGATTTGCAAGTATTTTGTTGAGAGTTTTTCCATCTATGTTCATTAATGAGATGGGTCTATAGCTTTCCTTTTTGCTTGTATCTTTGCCTGGTTTTGCTATTAGGGTGATGCTGGCTTCGTAGAAGGAATTTGGGACAATTCCCTCTCTTTGTATTCTTCTGAACAGTTTGAGTAATAATAGTTGTAGGACCTCTTTAAATGTTGTATAGAAATCTGCTGTGAAACAATCTGGACCCAGGATTTTTTAAGTTGGGAGGTTTTTTAATCACATCTTCAATTTCCTCAAATAATATGGGTCTATTTAAAATCTTAATCTCTTCTTCATTTAGCTGTGTTGGTTCCCAGGATTTCAAATATTCATACATATCTCTTAGGTTTTCAAATTTAGTGCAGTATAGGTTTTGAATTATTCCCATATGATTGTCTGGAGCTTTACTTTGTTGTGATGTTTTCCCTTTCATCATGAATACTATTGATTTGGAGTTGCTCATTCTTTTTTTTGGTTAACTGGGCTAGGGGATCTATCTATCTTGCTTATCCTTTGAAGAACCAGCTTTTGGATTCATTGATTCTTTGTATTGTTTTCTTTGTTTCTATTTCATTGATTTCTGCTCTGATTTTTGTGATTTCTTCCTGTCTATTGGGTTTACAGTTCATTTTTTGATGTCTCTCAAGTGTTCTTAGCAGCAGTATTAGATCATTTATTTGTTCCCTTTCTGTTATTATTTTTTTTTATGGCCACTTAGGGTATAAATTTCCCTCTCAAGAGTGCTTTTAAAGTATCTCACAGATTTTGTTGTGTTGTATTGGCATTTTTGTTCAGTTTCATGAATACTTTTATTTCACCCTTTTTTTTTAATTCCCTGCCCCATTCATTATTCAGAGTTCTGTTGTTTAGTCTCCATGTGTTCTTGTAGATATTCGAGCTTATTCTAGTGTTCATATTGAGCTTTATTGCACTGTGGTCTGATAGAATGCATGGAATAATTTCAATCCCTTTGTATTTGTTGAGATTTATTTTGTACCCCAGTATGTGGTCGATTTTGGAGAAAGTTCCATGAGGTGCTCCGTAGAAAGTATATTCTCTCATGTTTGGGTGGAATATTCTGTAGGTATCTGTGAGGTCCATATGGTGTATAGTATAGTTTTGATCTCTCGCTCTTTATTTTCCTATTGTTCTATCCAAGGGGCTCAGTGGGGTGCCGAAGTCCCCCACTATTAGTGTGCTAGGATTAATCTGTGTTGTGATGTCCCACAGGGTAGTGTTCATATAGTTAGGTGCACCAGAATTTGGTGCAAAGTCATTTAGGTTATGAACTCTTCATGGTTCATTGTTCATTTGACATGGATATAATGGCCCTGTTTGTCTCTTCTGATTAGTTTTACTTTGAGATCTATTTTCTTTGATGTTAGCCTAGTCACTCAGGCTTGTTTTTTGGTACCATTCGCTTGGAATATTTTTTGTTCCATCCTCTCAGTCTAAGGCAATGTCTGTCCTTGAGGGTGAGATGTGTTTCTTATAGACAGCATAAAGAAGGATTCTGTTTCCTAACCCATTCTCCCAGTCTATGTCTTTTGATTGGGGAGTTTAGATCATTAGTATTTAACATTATTATTGAGAGATGTGTCTTGCTTCTGTTCACCTTATTTTTTGTTTGCAATCTTGGTCTAGGTTTGTATTTACTCTGATATGCTTTTGTTGATTTCTTTCTTTAATTGCTTAAGGATAGTTGCTCCTTTCCTCTGCTCTTTGGATTGCCTGGAGGATTTTCTGAAGTGTTGGTTTCTTAGACATGTGTTCTTTCATCTTGTTCATGTCGTGAAATATTTTTCTTTCTCCCACTATAATTGATATTTTTGCTGGGTATAGTCGTCTGGGTTGGCATCTAAAGTCCTTTAGCACTGGTAATACGTTGGGCCACATTCTTCTAGCTTTCATAGTTTACACTGAGAAGTCAGCTATAATTCTGATGGTTTTTCTCCTTATACGTAACTTGTTTTTCTCTTGTGGCTTTCAGTATTTTGTTTTTGTTTTGAGCATCTAGTGCTTTAACAATTATATGGAGTGGAGAATTTCTTTTCTGGTCCTTTCTATTTGATGTTCTCTGTGGTTCTTGTATTTGTATTCATTTGTCTTTTTTCAGTTTGTGGAAATTTTCTTCTATTATCTTTTTGAAGATCTGGTCAATAGTGTTGTCTTGGCATTCTTCTTCCTCTCTCCCTATGATGTGGAGTTTTGGTCTTTTCATAGTGTCCCACATTTCCTGGTTGGTCCACTCTTTTTTTTTTAGTTTTTCATAATTTTCGCTTGAGCATTTTAGTGTTTTGTGTTATCCTGCAGGTCTGATATTCTATTTTCTGCTTCATCCCTTCTGCTTCTGAGGCTTTAATCCCATCTTTTCCTGTTTATTGGATGAATGTTAAATTTCCTTTTTCATTTTGTCCTGTGATTTCTTTAGTATTTTAAATTCCTTCTGGAGCCTCATCATTCTCATCTTGTAGCTCTTTGGTTTGTTGGTCAGTTTCTTTTTTGCATTTTGGCCTGGGATCTTTTCAGCATTTCCACTTCCTTCCTGGGTTTGTCATTTTCTCCCTTTCATTCTTCCAAACATTTGTCATTATCTCCCTCTAGGTCCTTTTGAGTTTTTTCATTCTCTCCACTTAGTTCTTTAATTTCTTTGAATATGTCTACAATTGTTCTTCTAAGTCTGTGCCTTTATTTCCTTCCAGGGAGATCTTGTTGTAGGAATCTTCTGTAGGATTGGTAGAGTTCGGTGTGGATTTATTATGAGCTGTTCCCATGACGTTTTTTTCTTTATGTTTTAGGCATGTGGATTTGTTGGATTGTTTCTTTGGATTCTGGTTTTCAAAGTTGGCTGCACAGACTATAATCACTAATACTGCTCCTGCTAGAGCCTCTGCACCACAGCTCCACCAGGTTGGGGTATGTATGTGGGGGGTACCCTGTTGGCCAAGCCTCCGTAGGGGGAGGAGGGGTGCAGCAAAGCACCAAGGCAGGGGGCTCACCTGGGCGCATGCTGGTGTTGTGCAAGCCAAGGGTGTACATCCGCTCATGCTACACACTGGGCTCATGTTGGTGTTTTGTTGTCTGTGTGTCTAATTCTGCCCATGTCATACCAAGCCTACATGGGGAAGAGGGTTGCACAAAGTACCAAGGCAGGGAAGCTCACCTGTGTGCACACTGGTGTTGTGTGTGCCAGGGATGTATGTCCACTCATGCTATGTGCTGGGCACAGGCTAGTACTGTGCTGTCTGTGAGTCTAACTCTGATGACATTGCATGCTGGAACCAAAGGGTTGGATGGTTCTGGGTGATCCCAAGCCTCCAGGGCAAGAAGGAGTGCATAAAGCACCAAGGCAGGCGGGGCTCACCTGGGCACACATGGTGTTGTGTGGGCCACAGCTGTACATCCACTCACCTCAGGTAGTTTTTGAAGGTTATTACTGTCAGCTAGACAATATTCAGAATGATCTAAGAGATGATCTCCTGAGAAAGTCTGTAATTATTTCAATTAGGTTAATTGGTGTGGTTAAACCCATTAACACTTTGTATGAAGTATTTCTTGACAGGGTATTCTATGATGCATAAAATTGAGATCAGTAAGTGAACACTAGTGGGCCTTCATCCCTGTTTCTTGACTGGGTGCAATGTGGCCAACTGGTTCAGATATCACCACCATCACCCCTGGCCCGAGACTTCCCTACTGTGATGGACCATTCCTTGAACTGCGAGGTAAGAGAAGCCTTTTCTCTCTTTAGATTTTTGATTGGTTAATTTTGTTCCATGAAACAGGATCTCATTGCCCCTGCTGGCATAGAACTCACTATGATGTGAAGGTTATTCTGGATCCCACAGAGATCTGCCTGCCTTTCCCTCTGGAGTGCTAGGAATTAACCGTCTAAGCCAACATACCTAGGCCTTTAGCTGCTTTGGTCATGTTATATTAATTAAACAACTTACCATGACATTTTTGAAGAACAGATCAAGTTTCCAGAGCTTATCATGGTTGAAGAGAAAAGTTTATGTCACAGAAGACTTTCTGGAAAAATCTACAGTGAACTGTCTGAAACCATCTGATCAAGGACACCTAGATAAAGTAATATGGTAATATTGGTGCAAAAGTCTTTCCTTGGAGGAGGAAAATAATTCCTAGCATGCTGTCTTCTCTCCTAATCAGGACTGTTCAGTTAAGTATAATGCATATGTACAATTTGGGATTTATTATTTAGAAATAAATGCACATTCCCCCACACAGAAATACAACCTTAACCCAATGATAAGAATAGTGTGAAGTGTCATGAACAGAGCTCTGGAATTAGAATCAGACTTGGAGTTAGGTGTATTTCCTCTGAGGTTGGGTTGTTCAAACTTTTCACTACTGATGTTTTGGAACTGATAATTTCAAGGATAACTTTCCTTGTGCATTCATTGTAGAGTGTTTAACAGCATATTTGGCCTCTGCTAGGATGGCAGTAGCAACCACTCTAGCCATGATAATAAACATTTCCCTGCCTAAGCTTAGTTCATCTCTCAACCCTCAACAGAGAAACTTCTTTCAGTAGAAGATAATTAACATAGATAACCACAACTGGTACATGCAGAGAATAGGAAACTGTTCAGCGCCCAGCCCTAAATGGGACACCTATAACATATCCCTCTTCCCAAGGCTCAGGATTCTTGGGAAAGGGAGTAGAAAGAATATAAGAAACAGTGTTTTTTCAGACAGCAATTCAGTGGCACATTTAAATTCAGCAATTTTTCCAGCATGCATAAGACATGCACAATATATAGACAAACTCTACATGGAAGAAAATAAGGTATATGAAGTCCTATTTCTACTTGAGCTAGTATCATTTTGTAGCTCCTAAAGAGGGGAAACCTCTGTCTTTTTTAGGGTATAATTTCTGGTATGGCAAACACTCTGAAGAGCAGGTTCCACACTGAAGAGTATTTGTTCAATATAAATTAGACTCCATGGGTTAAAAAAAAAAGACCACAAAGTTGACTGGGTAAGAAAGTGTGTGTGGATTGGTGAGGAACTGGGGGATAGTGTATTTTGATCAAAGTACTTTTATGAAGTTCTCGGAGAATTATTAAATCTCTTTTAAAAATCTTGAATAACTTAGAAAACAAAAAATACTATCAAAAACCCTGCATAGTTAAAATATATAATCTCAAATAACATGACATTTAAAATATATAACCTCAAAGACCATATTATTAAGCTTAGACATGTCTGTGAATGAATTTGTCTATGATCTGAACTTCATGATTTTCAGTTTTGATCTAGAATTTTTTTAGGTCTGCTGTAATTTTCAAATTATTCATGTGGCCTATCTCATATGAGATATAAAAACTATTGTGTATGTATAATGCATAATTCTGTGAAAATAACTGATCATAATAATCATTACATTTAAAATGTAGTCTTATATTTATTCATTTGAAAGGATATTTAATTTCCAAATCGCATTTTCTTCTCAAAACATCTACCAGTATTGTAATAATAGAAAGTATCGTCCCAGCATGTTGGTTCACACTTTTAATTCCAGCATTCAAGAGGCACAGGCAGATGGATCTCTGCAATTTCAAGGCCAGCCTGGTCTACATAGCGAGTTCTAAGCCAGCTGGGGCTAGAGGAAGACCTTGTCTCAAAAAGACATAAAAACATTAAAATATCAAAATCCCTTCAGAATTATGCAGAGAAGGGAAGAATGAAATGCTCCCACTAGAAATTTAGTCACAAAAGGTCAAAAAAGATATGCAGAACTAAAAACCTCATCTTTTAAAAAAATTTTATTTATTTTTTATGTGTATGAGTGTACTGTCTGCATGTAGGTTTGTGCACCCGTGTCGTGCAACGCCACGGAGGTCAGAAGAGGGTGTCAGATTCCCCTGGAACTGGAGTTGTCCTGGAATTGGAATTACAGATGGTTCTCAGCCTCCATGTGGGTGCTGGGGATCGAACCTGGGTCCTCTGCTAGAGCAGTCGGCACTCTTAACCACTAGGCCATCTCTCCAGCCCAACAGAACTAAAAACCTCATCTTTTTTGCTCTGTTACATTAATTATTGCTATTTCAGAGAAAGATCATTTGAAATTACCATGATCTGCAAAGGTATCCACTTGCATTTGAATAAAAGTATATGAAATAAAATCTTCTTTGACAGAGTTTTATTTAATTCATTTATAAATTTTATGATATAAAATAAATCAGTAGGCTTGATAAAATGTTGAAATTCAAAAAAGTAAAATTTATCTAAACTGTAATGTAATTACTAGATCCATTATATGTATGGATATAATGTCTCACTGTATGCATACCATGTACATTGTCTAACTCAGGTTATCCATATCTTTACCTTCATGTAGTTATCATTTTTAGGATGAAAATACTAAACACTCTATTATCTTTCTGAAATTTATACTACAAAATTGTTGGCTTTAGTTACCCTGGCTTACACTAGTAGAAAACATCTCCCCTATGTAAGTACAACTTAGCTTCAAGTGATTAACCTTTCTCAATCCCTCTTTCGCTCATAGTTTCCTAAACCTCTCATAGAAACCATTCCATTTCCAATTCCCATGAATCACCATTACTTGCATGATACTTATGAATGATATCATGAAAAACATGTCCTTCCATGCTTAGCTAATATCAGATATTGTAATGTTCTCCAGTTGAATATACATTGTCTCAAAGACAAATTATTCTCTTTGTCTGAAGAATATTCTGTTATGGGTATGTTTTAACTTTATTCATTTAACAGTATATGAACACATAGGTTGATTCCATTTCTTTCTTATAGTGTATAGTGCTTCGATGAAAAGGAGAACAGATGTTTCTTCACACTATTGATTTCCTTAGATATATACTAGAGAATGGACCCAACTCATCATGTGTCAGCTCATTATTTTTTAATTTTTGAAGAAAACCAATATTTTTCAAAGATGACTTCACTGAAGGATTTAAAATATATATAAATTATAGAAAATAATTCCTCTACAGTTATTTTATTTTCTCTTCATTATCTTACTTTATTTCTAATGTATATTTTTATTGAATTTTGTGCATTTTGTATAATAGATCTTAATCAAGTTTAGGACCCATTCCCCATCTGCATCCCCTCATAGGTCCCACTACAATGATATTTCATGCATTTTATCATATATGTTAAGGCCTTGCTGATCAAACATTTGTACACATATGTCCCTTGGTGAAAGTCCATCCATTGTAGTCTAACAGCCTATCTAGAATCTCTCCCTTAAAGCAGGTCTAATGCTCCCTCACCCAGCAGTATTAAGTAACCAATAGTTCCTTGGGTTTTGGTCAGAAGTCTGCTGGCCATTTTCCCAGTTGTATTCTGGGGTTTTGTCTGATTGAGACAGCATGGTTCTTGTGCAGGCCATCATCTTTATTGCCAATTCATATGAGCAAGTTCCCAGAGGCCTTACGGTCTTGCTACAATGCTGGCTGTGACATTCTTTTCTCCCCCTCTTCTGCAATGGTCCCTGAGTCATGGGTGGGTGAGACTCCTATCCAGGGACAAGCACTATGAGTCTCTTTTTCTCTGTACCTTGGTCAATTGTAGCCTTCTGTGTTCATAACATTCTACTGTATGTGAAAACTTTGCTGGTGAGAGGTGAAGGATTTATTAATGATTTCTTTACCCTGGTCTCACTATGTTCCCTGAGCCTTAGGCTTAGAGATTCTACTGTAGATGTGTCACTTAGAGCTAAGCATCTCTCAGACAACGATTATCTGTTGGCGACCACTTTTTGAACTCTGTAATAGTCTCCATCTGTTGAAAAAAATATTTCCTTGATAGTGGTTCATGGTATTATTTTCCATAAATATGAGGATCAATATTTAGCATAGAGTAAGAAATTTCAAATGTCTAGAGATATGAAAGAGGTTTTTCTCTAGGATCTATAGCCTGTCTATCTATGTGTATTTGGCTATGTTTACAGTGCCAACCAGGATTTATAACCCATTGAGAGGGCTTTACATCCAATTAGATAGCTGTTGATTACCCACTAGATTAAAATCCACTACTATCCCAACAGAGAGAGATTGCTGTGCCAGCCACTGTGATTATTAGGCTTTGGGGGATGGTTGAACAATTGATAGTAGCCTCTAGAATTACAAGAGCTAATCTTCATGGAGGAGGCTTAGCGTCAGTTATGGCTCCATTGTTCCAAGTCCTGTGCCTGAACAATGACAAAATTTTAGAAATACATGCCTTCCATCTTCTGGTGTCTTCCTTTATCACTTTATTCAAAGATTTAAAATTTTTGTTGTAAAGATTTAAAAATTTCATAGTAGAGCCCTTTAATATGTTTTGTTATATTTATTCCTAGATCATTTTTTGAGGCTATTGTGAATGGGAGAATTTCTATGACTGCTATCTCAATCAATTTATAAAAAGCAATAATAGACACATATGTTTGGCTGATATGTTAATCCATGAATTACATTTTTCCCCCCTGTTAAATATGACAGGGTCTTACTGTGGCTTATAACATCTCCTAACCTGTAGAGGATGTAAGCTTGTGGCATCAGCCATGGGTTATTCCTCCAAGGAGAGAGCCAATAGCCAATTAGATTTGGGATATACAGGCACATGGCTGCCTCCGCTGCACAGTATTTCCAGGCAGGTGAGGTGTAGCTGGTGCTGACGGTGGAGTCTTGCTTGATTCAGGGAGACCCATATTTGCTTTATTGGTTTAGTGGCCTTTGGTAACACTCTCTGGCATTCTACCAAAGTAACCTACCATAACTATTAGTGCTGCTTAAATACCTATATATCTAATTGCTTGTGCTTCATTAGTAGGATCGAAAGGTTACTCCTGGACAAACTGTCAGCCCATGAAAGGAAACAGCCAGAATTGACCAGAGTCCAAGTCAACAGCTCCAGAGAGAGTGGACTGTTTTACTTCTCATCCACCTGTGCCCCTTTTCTAAGCCTAGGGAACAACCTGCGGAAGAGGGGGCATGGTAGAATGTAAAGGCTCCGATTGGGGTGAATGGTGAAACTACAGCGATGTAGTCTGGACACTCATTTGATCAACTTGATTGAACAAACAACATGTCACCCCCCACTGGATGGTGGGGCTGTGGGGGTTTGGGCACAACAGCCTGTAGATTGGCTTTGCACGAAGGATGCTTGTACTCATGGATTATCACTTATAGCTAAAAAGGGGAAAAAAAACAGAGAAAGATGCAAGACAATTATGGCAGAATACATGATCTGGGATGGGGTGGGGGTGGGGGGGAAGGGAAAGGGAAAAATGCCTGATCTGAATTGGAAAATGATGTACGAAATGCACAAAGCATCAATAAAAATTAAATAAAAAAAAGCAATAATAGAAAATTATTGGTTTTTAAAATGACTATTGCTTTTTATAAACTGATTTTAAGTGATCTGCCACTTAGCTGAAATCATTCTGGAAATTTTTTGGTGTAATTTTGAGGGTCTTTTAGTTATAAAAGCATATCATGTGCAAATACCAATAATTTGGACTTCTTTCCAATTACTAGTCCTTTAATTTCCTTCTCATGTTTTGTTGCTCTAGCCAGAGTTTCAAGTAACAACAGCGTACATAATGGGTAGCCTTTTCTCATCCATTATTAGTGGCAATGCTTCCAGAATTTCTTCATTTAAAATGATGTTGGCTCAGGGTTTGGTTATGTAGCTTTAATAAATTGTTGAGGTATATGCGGTATAGCCCCTCCAGTCCAGTTCCCTCTAATTCTTTTAATGTGACTGCTTGATGGATTTTTGTTAAAGACTTTTTCTTTATCTATTGAAATGACCATGTGATTTTTATCCTAAGTCTATTTATATGATTTATTACATTTATTACTTATACTAAACTATCCTGTATCTCTGTTTTAAAGCTGATTTTATCAGGGCAGATGGTTTTTTGATGTGTGTCTGTACGTTGTTTGCAAGTGTTTTGTTAAGGATTTTTGGATATGTATACACATGGTCCTATAGTTTCTTTTATTTTGTATGTTTACTTGGTTTTGGTAGTAGAATGAAACTAGCTTCACAGAAGGTGTTTGAGAGTTTGTCATCTGTTATTTTCCTTTTGAATAATTCAAGCATGTTGGCTGTAGGTGTTCTTTGAATATCTCGTAGAATTCTGCTGCAAATCCATCTCATCCTGGGATTATTTTTGTTGGGATATTTTTGTAATGATGTTTCCATTTCCTTAATTTTATGAATCTGATTAATCTGCTATTTTCTCTTAAATTAGCTTTGGCCATTTCCGTCTATTTATTAATTCATCCATTTATTTTAGATTTTCAAATAGGATTTTAAATCATTGTCTTATAATGTTCATTGTCTTTTGGTATCTGTTATCATCTTTCCTTCTGATTTTGTTAATTTGGATTTGCTCTTTCTTTTGATTAACTGAGCTAAGATTATCATTTTTAATTTTTCAAAGAAATATCTCATTGATTATGTGTATTGCTTTTTTTACTGTTCCTATTTCATTAATTTTGGCTCTGATTTTTGTTATTTCTTGTATTTTGCTAGATTTGGATTTGGATTGTTCTAGCCTTTCCAGAGTCTTGAATTATACTGTTAAATCATTCATATGTGCTCTTTCTGATTCTTTAACGTAGGCAGTTAGAGCTATAAATTTCAGTCTTGGGATTTATTTCAAAGTGTACCAGAAGATTTTTGTGTTGCATTCTCATTTTAATTTAGTTTCAGGAATACTTTTATTTCTTTCTTAATTTCTTCTTTGACCCATTCCTCAATCATAACAGTGTTGATTAATCCCCATGTGCTTGTGTACGTACTAGAGATTATTTTGTTTTTAATTATAAGTTTTATTGTATTGTGGTCTGATAGACTGCATGCAAGTTTTTCAATTTTTCTGTATTTGTTGAGTTCTGCTTTGGGTCCCACTATGTGGTCAATTTTAGAAAAAAAAATCTGTGTGCTGAATAGAGGTGTATTCTTTGGAACTCCATTTGATGTATTATGTTCTGTATTTCAGATATAGCTGTTTATTCTTTATTCTGTCCAATTTACCTGTCTTTTGGAGTTAGTGAGTTATTAAAGTCACATCCAGTTATTGAGTTGCGGTTACTCTGTGTTCTATAGACATATGGTATTATTTTTATGAAAATGGGTACATAGAGTTTGGTGCATACATGTTCATGATTATAATACCTTCTTGGAAAATTGTTCCTTTGATTAGAAATAAGTGACTCCCTTTATCTCTGCTAATGTGTTTTAATTTCAAGACTAGTCACATATTAAAACTGCCACAGCTACTTACTTCTTAGTGCCATTTCCTTGGAATATTTTATCCATCCTCTCACCTTGAGGTAGGGTCTATACTTGGAGGTAAGATGATTTTCTTGAAGACATCAAAATGCTGAATTTCACTTATTCATCCATTCTACTAGTCTGTATCTTTTGACTGGGGTGGTTAATTCACTTGTACTTATAGTTATTATTGAAATTTGTGTATTGGTTTCTGTCATTTCAATTTGTGTTCTTTGTCTGAATTGTGTTTCTGTAATTACAGATTCATTTGTTCTCTTCCTGTAACCTGTTGGATATAGCCATTGCTATCTTTCATCCTTTTTATTGCTTTGAGCTTTCACTTTAGGGCTGGTTTGATTTATATTGATTAATACTATTCATGAAGACTGGTCATTTTATGTTCAGGTATGAAAATTTAAAATTTAGTTAGTGTGTGTTTCAGGTTCTCACAGAGTACTGTGTAGATTTTTAACAGGCAGATCAAGAGGTAAGCCAAGGTTAAAAAAAAAAAAAAAGGTGGGCCAACCTGTGGAAGGTCTACAAAAGTAACATAAAGGATGCATTTAGTCTGGAAGTACCAGATCAGGTTGCAGGGGGCAGGTTCTGGTTAGGAAACTAGTCCACAGATTTGTGGAAGAAAAGCAAGAGTGGGCCTATGTCTAAGGCTAGCAGGGGGACATAATGTGGAGAAGGAGCGTAGCTGCTCAGTTTGCCAGTTAATCAAGGCAATCGGCAGGGTCTGACTTACCAAGGTATTAGGCAAGTCTGTGGCATACAGATAAGGAAGGGGGCCAAGCCCTAGATGAGATTGGGCACAGCCTATGAAGAGTCCAACGAACTGATATGTGAGATTCAGCTTATCTGTGGCATGGTATCAAGATGCAATAGCCAGGGTCTGGGTTAAGATAGTAGTTCAGAGACATGAGGCAGAAGAGCAGAAATAAGCCCTGGTCAAAGGCTCCAGGTGGACAGAGAGCTGGGAGAACATGGAACTGCTCAGGGAGACTCTCTTTATTATTTTAAATGATTTTTACTCAAACCTAACTGTAACAACGAGAAGTAATAGACATGACAATAAGTTTGATTTTTTTTTTCCAAATTCAATGTATGTGTTCATTCATTGATTAGAAGTGAACATGTTATGTTTTGAAATCTTCAGATTTATCACAACATTTTTCCTTACAAAATTTTATTTTTAATTTCATCTTGAGCAATGTGAATAAGATAACATGTTTGTAGTTGGGGAAAAGTAGATCTCATGACAGAAAATCTTGTGATACAAAAATTATAGGAAGCCATTGGGATAGCAGATAAAGGAGAATTTGACTTTCTGTTGTCAACATGAAGTAGAACCTGAAAAAAACCTGTATCCCAGTGGATTCTTGTTCTTATTGCCACAGTAACAAATTCACAAAACTCACAGGCTTAAGAGAATACACTCTATTACCAGTGCTATCTTATTACTAATGCAATCACAATAATTGTAGCAATTAAAAGTTTGCAGCACATGTGACTGGATTGAGATAAAAATATAATCCCTTGCCGGGTGTGGTGGTGCACGCCTTTAATCCTACCACTTGGGAGGCAGAGGCAGGCGGATCTTTGTGAGTTCAAGGCCAACCTGGTCTACAGAGTGAATTCCAGGACAGCTGGGGCTACAGGGAGACCCTGTCTTGAAAAGACAAAAAAAAAATCCCTTAATATCAGGTTAAGAGATTCTGTGCTTACAACTTCAAGAGAATTTCTGTATACTATGTCCTTTTTTCCTCTGTCTGCAAAGACAGCAACGTTGGGGGGGGGTGTCTTCCTTGTGCTGCCATCTCTTCCATTCTCTCTTCTTCCCTCTTCTACTTCAAACAGTCTCCTGTGAACATTGGGTCCAATCAGATGATCCTGAGCAGCTTCCATATCTGAAGATCAGAGGAGTAGCAGCCCTGCAGCCCTACAGCACATTGAGTCTGTAACTCAAGTCACCTATTTATTCAGCTTACTAAAATCACTGCTTCCAAAAATGAGGACAGAGCCATCTTTGGAGACTTCATTTTGTCTCTTACAAATTTTTATCAGCAGTTACCCAACTGAGCTATGATATATACTGCAGAGAACAAATGGTGATAATGTTCTTCCCTTATTTCACAAGTAAGAAAAATATTTGTGAGCAGCTGCTATTCAAAGTAATAAGGATTTATACAAATTCAAATAGAGCTGCTTTTGAACATTTACAATCAATCCAATTAAATATCATATAATGTAAAAAAGTAAGTAACTTAGAATATAATTCATTAGTGCATATAAGTTTTTATATTAATTATAACTCAGGTTTGAAAAACATGATATGAAAGATGCTAGTAAGAAAAGACAAAAGAAATATTAAGGAATATTTTGAAACTCCGTGTTTGTGGCATAGTTTTAGGGGGAATTATATAGTCAGATTTCAGAAGCATTTTATTGATCAATTAAGATAACACTTTTTGAAACTGACTTAGATACACCTTAAAAAAACACACTCTGAACACTTTTTCATAATTAGAATGAAAATAAAACAGAGAAAAAATATATTCAACAATTTGAGTGTATTTACTCCTTATCTTCCTTATACAAAATTGTGCTGAGCTATCTGATAATTGAAGTAAATATGTTTCACTTATTCCGGAGGTTCAGAATGTTACTGATATACAGCAAGCATAGTGGTTGAGCTCTGCTCACACCTGAAGGTATTAGCCAGCAGAGTCTTGCTATGGATGGGAAAATAATGAGTCATTTAACATTGTGATGCTAGACATGTGTAGCCTTGAGCACATTAGTAGTAAACCTTAACATGGTCTTCCAAGAATAAAAACAATGTGAATATGATTCTTATAGGATATATAACTTTATATGGGGAGGAAGATAGTTGATCTAAGGTTTTCTTATATTGGTAAAAGGAGACATTTAGATTGACCCATATCTAATTTCCTCTTACATAGCTTTATATTTTTAAAATGAATGTGTTCAGGTGTCAAGGTGACAAGAGATCCACTTGTGGGTCACTTAAGAAAAACCTGTTGTACATATTTGGTTGTACTTGTGAGTGTATTTTGATACACTGAAACAGGAAGTCCTGGTCTGAATGTGGGCCACACAGTCTGATGGCCTGGGGTTCACGACTGGAGGAAATAAATGATGAAAGGAAATGAGACCCAGCATCTCCATTTCGCCCTTTTGAGTTCCACAGAACTATGAGGGAGCAGCATGTGTAAGATCTTGCTACAATGCATTTTCTGCCATGATAGATTTTATTCTTTTAAAATCTGAACCAAAGCATTTTAATTCTTAATTCTGAAATTGATTCTTGTAAGGTATTTGGGTGTAGTAATGAGGAAAGTAGCTAGTACATATAAGTAATGAGTGTATAGTGATGAAAGTAAGGAAAAATCACAGTTTAAATGATCTTAAAGTATAAAATAGTTTAATTGCCTATTTTTTGGACAGTGTAATTCAATGACAGCTCCAAGTCATCCACCTTTACATTCACATAAGATGCCAAATAAAACTCTCATGTGCCATGATGCTAAACAAAGGGATGTTACATGCATCACGTGTGTGTGTGTATGTGTGTGTGAGAGAGAGAGAAACTCTTTTCACCTTACAATTTGATTCTCAAGACAGAACTTCATCATAAGTCAAGGGACACCATACACAAACTTCTATTTCTGAAGTATCGTTATATAAATCATAGAATTTTATTTGAATTACAAATGTAGAAAATAGTTATGATTTGTTTATCCATCCAAATAATTAGATGTGAAGAAGGCTAAGGTAGATAAAATGGATGAAAATTTAGCATTGATAAAATAACTGAATTTGAAAGTTTTCTGTAATCTGATAGTCCTGCCACATAATAATTATGCTAGCTTGCATTCTACCACCCAGTCTCAGTGTCCTAGTATGCATACATGGATACACATAAACACATGTAACACACACACAAACACACACACACACACACACACACACACACACACCCTTCAACCCTTAATGCTATTTTCCTCAATAATGTAATTGTTCCTTTAGCCCTAGGTCCTACAAGAGCATGTAAAGTAAAAACACATTTTAGTCAAAATGTGAAATAAAAACTGAAAAGAGTAGTAATGGGAGCATTACAATTTTAGCTATTATCCACATTTTGTATAATTATGCTTCCAGAAATAGGTATTACCCAAACTATTAGAGTCTTTGTTCTTTTAATTGCTCAAAATTCAGATAGAAAACTTAGTAGACCTCATATTTTTGGAGTACTTTACCTCATATAAGCAATTAGCCTATCATTAATGTCAGGAATTCAATTATTATTCACTCTCTTAGATATTACTCAATCACTTGTTTACCCCCCTCTACTAAACAATTATCATCTTCAGAAATTATAGTGCATTCTTCAGATACAATGAAAATGATTATATGTATGATTCCTGCTGGGAGTTTAATAACAAAAGCAACCAAGTTCAATAAATGTGATGGGCCACCCTGTTGTGTTACAGAGAAACATAATGAGAACCTGAGGTAGGGAATTGCTAAGTGAATGTCTTGCATGTAGATGCAATATGTAAAAATAAAGAATTGAGGTAATTTGATCAAGTCAAATGTAAAATATATGAGTAAAAGTGAATTCTGTATATATTTTCCTAAAACCAGAACTTAGAAACTTCCATATACACATATGTTCAGAACTGAGACTCAAGAGGTATGTATCTTTGCACATTATTTTTGTATCTTCCTTATGGTGATGGATATCACAAAATTATCAAGTGCATAGAATTGATATATGGATCAAAAGAGAAAAACATGCACATTGCACACTTGTGATTAGGTACACACTAAACAAAATTAATATCATGAGTAATGATGGTGTATATTTGACTACATATATCTTTCAAGCTAAGTGGACTAGGATTAATCTAAGATCTCGGGGCTGGAGAGATGGCCTAGCAGTTAAGAGGAGGTCCTCTTACAGAGGACCAGGGTTCGATCCCCAGCATCCACATGGCGACCGACAACCGTCTGAAACTCCCAATTCCAGGAGAACTCCAGTTCCAGGGGAATCCGACACCCTCTTCTGACCTCCGCCTCATTGCACAACACGGGTGCACAAACTTGCATGCAGACAGTACATTCATACACATACAGAAATAAATAAAATTAAAAAAAAAGAGACAGATCTCTATGAGAGTATGAACTTTATGATATTGAATACAGAGAAAAAGCTCATCCTTCCAGGTAAACTCTCTAGTTTGAAAATATTCACAGAAAAAGAATAGATTTCTAGATGGAAGAAGAAGAGTTAATACTTTTTTTCAAAATATAGGAAAGGGAGGTTCTGGTATGCTATCCAACACATACTTCCAGCAGTTTTTCAGAAAAGATAAATGTATTAAACACTTAGCAGCAATCAGAATCTGGTGTGTTGGCCCATATGCTGGTCTCAAATCCAAATCTTTTCCTGTCACAACAGATTCTTCCATTCTATTTTCTTTTAAATGCTCTGACATACTCCATTAATTACACATTTCTTGAAGAGAAGCATTTTCAAAAGAAGATTATGCTTATTTCTTCATTTTTATGTTAGTTCTTTGAGAATTTCATACAAAAAATTTATACATATTCAGCTTCCCTATCCAAACTCCTCCAAGATGGACCCACATAATTGTGTATTTCCCACATACTTTGGGGTATATGACAATATGCCGAATTGCAGTAGACCTACCAAGAAGTAAATTCTTAAAGAAACAGAATTTTCCTGTCTTAGCTTATCAGCTTGGACATAACACCCAAATCCTCTCTCTCTGTTTGGATATTGTCTGGCTTGAACTTACATAGGTCTTATGCCTGCTGTCCCAATTACTGAGTTCATACATGTAACTGCCCTGTTGTGGCCAGAAAACAGTACCTGTGTTTCTATCCACCACCTCTGTATCTTACAATGTTTCCACTCCATCATTCTGCAATGATCCCTGAAACTTGAAAGGAAAGGGTATGATTTATATGTCCCATTCAGGACTAAGCATTCATTAGTCTACTGGTCTAAGATAAACCATTTAGGAGTTTGTTTAATACTATGTCCTTTTAGCAGAACAATCGTTTCTTCTCTATAGTCCTAAGCTTCTCTACCCACAGGATCTTGACCCTAAGAACAGTACCAAATATGGGTGTCATTTTGTGGAATGGACCTTAAATCCAATTGGAAATGCCTATTTACTTCCACGACATATGCAGCAGTATTCAAGAAGTAGGCATATCTGCTATAGCTAGTTATTATCTTGCCTTTCCAGCTTCACAGCTGAGAGAGATTAATGAATACTTTTATTCACTCATTGGTGGCATTCATAGCATCTTTCTAAATTATGAAAGCTAGCCAGGAAGTTTGAAACTTGCACAGTGGTATAGCTTGATTTCTCTATGATCTGTGAGTAAAGAATGTGGTGTTTTCAAGCAACAGGATCTTACTGGAAAGTTCTAGAGAGGAGCTCACTTTGGGCAATCACCTGTAATGTGTGATTCTCTGTGGCTAACAACTCCAAAAAAGATAACACATTCTCCGCACTGGACGTTATATTTGTTAGGCAATAATTTATTTTATTTCACATATTAAAGGGAAATAATTTTATTTCAAATGGTAGAGCACATTTGAAAGCATAAATAAGAAAGTTTTCGTTTATGTGGTAGAACTTCACAAATCAACAATAATTTACATAATGTAATTTATGAAAAGTCCACAGATTGTTTCAATAGATGTGTATGGACTATGGATATTAAAATATCTATTTTTGAATAATAGAGAATTCTAAGTATCCTTTAAAAATTATAGCATACATGATAGTTTTGGATAATTTTCTTCCTTCTTATAATTCACAACTCTAAGCCACATGGATAGACAATGAAATATGATTCAAATAAAAAAACATGTATATTTTATGGCTTTTTATTCAGTACTTGTAGTGAGATGTTATACTTGGCACACTTCTGTGTTTGACAGTTATGGCTATGTTTCATGTTTTATTGATACTAAATTAATGTAGAAATCATGCTAGGAGCAAACGAGAATGTTGACAAGGAAAAATGAAAGTGATTCTCTTTGTTATAAAATCAAAGGTAGCACCATCATTTTGATCAGTTATTTCTTTTACCAAATAATTGAAAGTTGTTCTATTCAATTGTGCTATATTCAAATACAAATAGTTAAAATACACAAACGATACATGATAAAAGAAAAGGATGAGAGAATGTGAATGAGGAAGGGAATGATATTACAAAGATGAATAGGGACATGGAAAGGGATATGGAAAGATGTGCAAGGAAATGCATCACAATAAGTTTATCTCCAAAGTACCTTTGGAATATACATTCAATATCAGGCTGCAAATACAAATAACATAATTGGGCAGTATTGCTTATTGAACGTTTGTCACTGTTATTTGTGTATGGCATAATGATTTCTAAGTATATCAGCATGAAAGAAAAGTAATTTCATTAGTCTGAGAGGAGTAAACTACTATTGTATTGCAAAAGGATACAAGAAAATGGGCCGGTTTCCTTTTTATGGCTATTTGATTTACTACCAAATATTTCTGAGGGTTTTACAATCTATAAAGGAAGCCAAATGCAGTAATGTCTGAAAAAGAATTCCACTGTAAAACTTCATTTTTCCATGACGCTATTTAAAATTATTTTAAGTAGACTAATGTGTTTTTTCTTACAAACACATAAATACTCTTTAGTGCAGAAAGTCTAAAATCTCTAACAAACTTTTGTATGCTTTGTGATTATGAAGAATTGCATAAAATTTATTTACATAAAATTCCATAAAGCAAAGCATATCATATGGAACAATTCTAGCTGACCATGTGACATTTTATTCTAGTTCCTCTCTTAAATATTTGTTAAAAAACTGCAAAATATACTTAATGAAATATATTTTCTCACTCTATTGGACTGATAGAACTAAACTATGTGCTGGGTTCTCTATGGGTATAAGAAAATAAATAGTACCAGTGCATCAAAGATAACATGAAGAATCCAGTTACAAAAAAATCATTTTTTCTGCTATAATATACAGACATTTTACCTCATATTATTAATAACGTGGCCAATATTGTTATGCCATACTTTTGAGTATTCAAATTATTACTGTGAGTTCATGCACATAACTGCACAGTTCTGACCAGAAAACCTTGAGCACACACAATTTCAGCCCCCTTATATTTCACAAAGGGTCCAAGAAGACTCAAAGGAGGACAGACAGCATCTTCAGCATATGTTGTTAGTAAAACTGGATCACTAGTTGTAGAAGAATAAAACTAAACCCCTACCTTATGCCCTGTAAAAAAGTCAACTCCAAATTGATCAAAGACCTCAGCGTGAAAGCCGAAACTCTGAAGATGATAGAAGAAAGCATTGGCACCAACCTACAACACATAGGCATATGAGAAGACTTCTTAAATCAGACATCACCTGCACAGGAAGTGAGGACAACAATTGACAAGTGGGACCTCATTATACTCAAAAGCTTCTGTACAGTAAAAGAAAGAATAAGTGAAGAGAAAACCCACAGAGTGGGAGGAAACCTTCACCTACTAATGATTTTAAAAGGAGAGCTTACTGATCAGCTCTTTACTCCATCTTTTGAGTAGGTCATTTGTCTTCTTACTTCTTTGTTTTTTGGGCAGTTTATATATTTTTGACGTTGTGGGTTTTCTCTTCACCTCCTTGATTGTTTCTTTCACTGTACAGAAGCTTTTGTGTTTTATGAGGTCCCATTTGTTGACTGTTGACCTTATTTCCTGTGCAGCTGCTGTCTGATTTAGTAAGTCTTTTCCTATGCCTATGTCTTGTAGGTTGTTGCCAACTTTTTCTTCTATCACCTTCAGGATTTCAGGCTTCACGTTGCCATGTTTGACCCACTTGGAGTTGATTTTTGTACAGGGTGAGAGATAAGGGCTTAATTTTGTTCTTCTACAAATGATGATCCAATTTTGCCAGCACCATTTGCTGAACATGCTGTCTTTCCTCCATTGAGGGTTTTTTTTTTTTTTTGCCCCTTTGTCAAATATGAGGTGGCTGAAATTGTATGAGCTCAAGTTTGGATCTTCAATTATGTTTCATTGGTCAATGGGTCTGTTTGTGCAGAGACTTCACAAAAGGGGAATTGAACATGGCAGAGAAATATCTTAAAATAGTTTTCAACATCATTAATAATTAAGGAAATGCAAATTAAAACCACTCTCAGATATCTTCTCACTCCAATATGACTAGCTAAGATCAAGAAAACATAAGAGAACAGATTCTGGAGAGGTTGTGGGGAAAGGGGAACATTCATCCACTGCTGGTGGGAATGTAGGCTTATACAACCACCATGGAAAGCAGTGTGGAGAACCCTTAAAAGGATCAGAATGAGCCTACCACCTGACCCAGGCATACCACTCCTGGGTATATACCCCAAAGTCTCATCTTACCACAAAGACACATGCACATCCATGTTTATTGCAGCTCTCTTCACAATAGTGAAGAGCTGGAACCAACCCAAATGCTCCTCAGCAGACAGGTAGATGACAAAAATGTGGTACATCTATGCAATGGAGTACTATTCAGTGGAAAAAACAGATGGCATTATGAACGTTGCAGGTAAATTGATGGAGCTTTTCGAAGTCATTATGCTGAGTGAAGTAACACATTCCCAGAAAGAGAATGGTTTCCGTCATTTGTGGATGCTAACACCAAATCCCCCAAATGAAAGGCAAGCTGAGGGCTGGAGAGATGGCCTAGTGGTTAAGAGCGCCAACTGCTTTTGCAGAGGACCCGGGTTCCATCCCCAGCACCCACATGGTGACTGAGAACCGTCTTTAACTCCAGTTCCAGAGGAGTCTGACGCCCTCTTCTGACCTCTGTGGCATTGCATGACACGGGTGTACAAACCTACATGCAGACAGTACATTCATACACATATAAGAATAAATAAAAACTAAAAATAATTAAAAAAATAAAGGCAAGCTGAATAACATTATTGTTATATTTCTGTTTATCTGAAAGTAAATACGTTGTTATAATATGAATCTCTCATTGGGCTCTAGAACCCATCCACCAATTATTTTCCGACTCTGTAATTACTGTATATGGGTTGAGAGTATGTATCCATAGTTTAGAGTAATTAATGGAGGAAAATGTGAATTCCTAAGCATAAAAGAAGACTGAGAGAAAGATGCGGGAAAGTTATGACACAATGCATGATCTGGGGTGGGCTGGGATGAGGTGGGGGAAAGGGGAATATTCCTGAAGTAAATTGAAAAATGATGTCTGAATACACAAAGTATCAATTAAAAAGAAGGAAAGTTTACTGGAAGAATCTTGCTTTACCTGTATTGTTCTGTTCTTACTTCTTTGTTTCATACTTTTTTATTTTGCTACCAGGATTTTCTATTTACTTTATTTTTACAGTCTTTTATAATTCATGCAAGACACATATTTCTTCCTCTTTTATCCTATCTCTTCTTGTCCTTTGACCTTTGTAACCTTGCTGATAAGTTCTAATCTCCGATTCCTTATACACTACACACTTTTCTCATGTCACCCAGTAATCATATTTTTTCTATTTCTCTAAAAATGTAGAAAATTTGTGTCCATACAAAACAGTGAATATAAATATTTGCCTTGTGTTCATAAGTAATTTCCCTGAATCTTCTAAAAGTTGGACAGATAAAATATATCAATTGAAATTAAATATTACTTGCTTATTGTTAAATAGGTCAAAGAAACCAAAATATGTTTGTGTATATTAGGCAGATTCTAGATAGCCAAGCTGCTGTATATTTCATGATGCCAAAAGAAAGGATTTAATATTTCATCAAAAAACATTGATAAATGTCAGAGGAAATATATATTTGTGTAGGTAGAAATCATGTGCATCAATTTCTACATTCACAAAAACATCATAAGATATCCCTATTACAAGTAAATTTTACACTTTGTGTATTAAAATACAAGATAACGGAATGTATATCCAGAAAAACAGCCTTTCAGGAAATACTCAAGGCAATTCAAAGGACAGAGGAAAGGAGCAACTGTTCTCAAGCAGCAAAAGAAAATAATTAATGAAGGTTTAACTGTGGAAATACAAACCTAGACCAAAAATGCAAACAGAATGTAAATTGAAGGGAAACAATATATATCTCTCAATAATAACCTTAAATATCAATGGTCTAAACTCCCCAGTCAAGAGACACAAACTGGGAGAATGCATTAAGAATTTGAATCCCACAAAAAAAAACAAACAAACAAAAAAAACAAAACAAACAAAAAAAAAACAGGCATGGTGGTACACACCTTTGGTCCTAGAGCTCAGGAGACAGAGGTAGGTGGAGCTCTGTGAGTTCAAGGCCAGCCTGGTCTACAGAGTGAGCTCCAGGCCAGCTGGAACTTAAAGAGACCCTGTCTCAAAAATACAAAAAAAAGTTGACTCCATCTTTTCGTTGTTTACAAGAAACCCATTGTACCTTCAAGGACAGGCACCATATTAAGGTGAAAGGATGGGAAATATATTCTAAGCAAATGGTACCAAAAAGCAAGGAGGAGTTTCTATTCTAATATCAGACAAAATAGACTTCAAATTAAAACGAATCAAAAGAGATGAAGAGGGTCACTACATTAACCATGAAAATTTCAGAATCATACATATATACACACCAAACTCTGGTGCACCAAACTTCATAAGTACAATTTTGCAGGACTTCAATGTACCTATTAATCCTAGGACATTAATAGTAGTAGACCCCACTGAGCCCACTGGATAGGTCAACTGGACAAAGTATAAACATAGAGACATCTGAACTGGACAAAATGATACACCAAAGGATCTAAAAGATCTCCACTGAATATTCCACCCAAAGACCAAAGAATATACTTTCTACTAAGCACCCCATGGGATATTCTCCAAAATCAAACATATACTGGAACACAAACCAAACATCAACAAATACAAAACAAAACAACAAAAAAGAAATAATCCATGTTGTCTATCAGAAGATGGTGCAATAAAGCTTAATATCAGTATCAAAAAGAGACCTGCTATCTACAATAATTCATGGAGACTGAAAACACACTCCAGAATGACTAATGGATCAAAGGAGAAATAAGAAAGACAGAGTGGGAATCAATGAAATTGAAACAAAGAAAATGATACAAAGAATCAATAAATTTAAGAGCTGGTTCTTTGACAATATAAAAAGAAAGAGATACCGCTAGCCCAGTTGATCAACAGAAAGAAAGAGACTCCAAATCAATAAACTAGATATGAAAAGGGAATCACATCATAACAGATAAGAAAAAGATCTAGACAATCAAACAGGAATCCTTTAAAATCCTATACTGGCAGGGCATGGTGGCCTACACCTTTAATCTCAGCTCTCTGGAGGCAGATGCAGGCAGATCTCTGTGAGTTCAAGGCCAGTCTGGTCTGTAGAGCAAGTTTCAGGTCAGCTGGGGCTACAGGGAGACCGTGTGTCCAAAAACGCTATACATATATGATAGATAGATAGATAGATAGATAGATAGATAGATAGATAGATAGAGATAGTTAGATGTAGATGTAGATACATATTCTACTAAATTTGAAAACCTAAGAGAAATCGATGAATATCTGAAATCATAGAAATCACCAAAGCTTAATCAAGAAGATATTGATAGCTTAAACACACCCATAATATATAGGGAAATCGAAACTGTATTAAAAAAAAAAAACCTCCTAACTATAAAAAGCCCAGGCCCAGATGGATTCAAGGCAGAATTTTATCACCAATTTAAAGAGGACCTACAGCCATTATTACCCAAATTATTCAAGAGGATAGAAACAGAGGGGAAATCTCCCAAATTCCTATTGTGAAACAACTCTCACTCTAACACCAAAACATTCTGAACAATGTACTAGCAAACTGCATACAGGCATACATCAAAAAGATCATCCATCATGACCAAGTCGGATTCATACCAGGTATGCAGGGATGGTTCAACATATGTAAATCAAGGAATATCATAAAGTACATAAACAGACTGAAAGACAAAAACCACATGGTCATCTCAATTGATGCAGAAAAGACCTTCTACAAAATTCAACATGCCTTCATATTTAAAGTCCTAGGGGGAATTGGACTGGAGGGAACATTCCTCAACATAATTAAAGCCATATATAACAAATCCATAGTAAAAATCATTCTACATGGGGAAAAATTAGAAGCATTCCCCTTTAAGTCAAGGAGGCCAGCAAGGCTGGCCCCCATCCCCACTCCTTTTCAATATAGTGCCTGAAATGCTCGCTAGAGCAATAAGACAAGGAAAGGAAATTAAAAGAGTACTAATTGGAAAAGAGATCAAACTATCACTTTTTGCAGATTACATGATAGTTTACTTAAGGGACATCATGAACTCCACCAAAAAACTCCTAGAAATGATTAATAGTCTCAGTGGCAGTATACAAAATCAATCTAGAAAAATCTGTAGCCTTTCTTTATGCCAATAACAAGCAACTGGAGAAGGAAAACAAGGAAACTTTCCCATTCACAATAGCCTGAATGAAAATAAAATATCTAAGAACAAACCAGACCAAAGAAAGTAAAACATCTCTACATCAAAAATTTTAGATACCTGAAGAAAGAGATTGAAAAGACACAAAAAGATGGGACAACTGCCGATGCTCATGGATTGGAAGAATTAATATAGCAAAAATGTCCATCCTCCCCAAATTAATATACAGATTCAATGCAATCCCAGTTAAAATCCCCATGAGTTTCTTCACAGATGTGGGAAAAAAAGTTCTTAAACTCATATGGAAAATCAAAAGACCCCGAATAGTGAAAGCAACCCTGAGCAAAATGAGCAATACAGGGGGGAGACACTATATATGACCTCAGATATTATTAGAGGTCTGCAGTCATAAAACAGCCTGGTGTTGGCACAGAAACATACCCTTCGATCAATGGAACAAAATTGAAGATCCAAACTTCAACACATGCCATTTTAGCCCCCTCATATTTGACAAGGAGCCAAGAACTCTCAACAGAGGAAAAACAGCATCGTCAGCAAATGGTGCTGGCAAAACTGGATCGCCACTTGCAGAAGAATAAAAATAAACCCCTACCTTTCACCTGGTACAAAAATCAACTCTAAATGGATCAAATACCTCAATGGGAAACCTTAAAATCTGAAAATAATAGGAAAAAATGTTAGCAGTAACCTACATGATATAGGTGAAGGAAAAACTCTCTAAATCAGACAGCAGCTGTGCAGGAAATGAAGTCAATAATTAACAAGTGGGACCTCATTCAAATCCAAAGCTTCCGTACAATGAAAGAAACAATCAAAGAAGTGAAGAGAAAATCCACAGAAACCTTCACCAGTGATATATCTGATACAGTATTAACATCCAGTGTATATAAAGTACTGAAAAATAGGAGGAAGAAAACAAATGACCCACTTAAAAGATTGAGTAAAGATGTGAACAGAGACTTCAAAAATGAAAAAGTAAACATGACTGAAAAAAATCTTAAAAATTGTACAAAATGGCTAATAATTAAGGAAATTCTAATTAAAATCACTTTAGGATTTCATCTTACTCTGATAAGACTGGCTATGATGAAGAAAGCAAAGGATACCAAATGCTGGAGAGGTTGTCGGAAAAGGGGAACACTAGTCTGCTGGTGGTGGGAATGTAAACTCATAAAACCACTATGGAAAGCAGTGTGGAAAACTCTTAAAAGACTGAAAATGAGCCTACCACATAGCCCAGTCATACCACTCCTAGATATATACCCACAAGGCTCATACTAAAGCAGAGATACATGCACATGCATGTTTATTGCAGCTCTCTTCACAATAGCTAAGATCTGAAAACAACCCAATTGTCCCACAACTGACAAGTGGATAAAGAAAATGTGACACGTCTATATAATTAAGTTTATGCAGTGATAAAGAAATATAACATAATGAACTTTGCAGGTAAATAGATGGAACTAGAAGCCATTATGCTAAGTGAAATAGCACAGTTCCAGAAAAAAAAATGGTTTCCCTCATTGCAGATCCTAGGACCAAATCTCTATTTGTAAGCAAAAAGAACAATCCCTTTTATTCTTTATTATTTTTAGTAAATATAATACCTGATGTTCCTCATCAACTTCCTATGTAATGTCAGAATGTAAAGTAATATTTTTTCTTCACCTGCATACAACTCTACTGTCAAAAAGTGAATTTCTAGCATGTTTTGGAAATGATTTATAGTTTATTTCCAGATGTCATAATTTTGGTATATATGTGGCATATATGTGCATATTTTGGAGTGACGGAGTGATACAAATTGGAAAGAACAACAACAAAAAAGACTGGGTCAAAGAACTTACTGAATCAGTAAACCTGCCCCAAAGAGTAACCTTCTTCATCAAAAAATTTGAGAAAAAGTTGAAAGACGTGTCACAGAGTGCATGAGCTCTGGTGGGGCAAGGGCAAGGAAGGGGAATAGGTCTAAATTTGATTAAGAAATGCTGTGTGAAATGAACAAAACCTCAATAAAAAATACAATTTCCCTTTTTAGTTTAAAAACAAAAGCTAAAAAAGGAAATGAGCTATCAATGTACCAGGAGAACTAGAGAAGAAATTGTAAAGATATATCACGAAGAAGCCACACTGAAGTCTGTTTAAAAAATTATTTCAACTCTATGCATTCAAGCAAAGAAACCAGTGAAGACAATGAGTAGATGAGAACTGAGATCAAGGAGTGAAAGGAGAGCTAAGTGGAACTCCAGTCATTTTTGAATCAGTGGCATTTTTTAGGATACTGCAAAAGCTGTAGGTGTATAATATTGCTATTTTGTCGTCCAAAAAAAAAAAATCTGTGCTCCTTGAATTTTTATTAATGTTTATTTATTTTCATGTTTATTTGATTTATATTTACATGTGGAACATGCACAGGACACATACTATTTGTAGATGTTCTTTTTTAAAGAATGGAAAATAGATACAGAATATAATCTTGAACTTATAACTAGAAATGTATGTTTCAGTTTGTGGTCTCATATTTTGCTAACAAGTAGTTCTTTACCATTTGATATTATCTAATCTCCAGACTTCATTTCTCAATTGATCACAACAGCATATTTTTATCCACGATCTTCAGTTATGTTTCTATTCCATAATTATGTGTTCTCAACACAATTTAAGATATCCATTACTTGGGCTGGAGAGATGGCCTAACGGTTAAGAGCACCAACCGCTCTTACAGAAGACCCGGGTTCGATCCCCAGCACCCACATGGCGACCGAGAGCCCACTGAAGCTCCAATTCCAGAACTCCAGTTCCAGGGGAATCCGACACCCTCCTCCGGGGCATTGCACGACACGGGTGCACAAACTTGTATGCAGACAGTACATTCATACACATACAGAAATAAATAAAATTAAAAAAAAAAGATAGCCATCACTTATCGTCACCTTTTATTTTTTTTTTATTTTTTTTTTATTTTGGTATGTGTATCAATGTACTGTCTGCATGCAGGTTTGTGCACCCGTGTCGTGCAATGCCGTGGAGGTCAGAAGAGGGTGTCGGATTCCCCTGGAACTGGAGTTCTCCTGGAATTGGAGTTTCAGATGGTTCTCGGCCGCCACGTGGGTGCTGGGGATCGAAACCGGGTCCTCTGTAAGAGTGGTCGGCGCTTTTAACTGCTAGGCCATCTCTCCAGCCCAGGTTCCTACAGATAATGAGTTCTTAATGAGAATTGGATCCTTTAAATTTTAATAATAAATTGTTTATATTGCTGTCTTTGGAATATTCGTGAAATACATTTTAATTTTAATTTTCTGTGAGTGCTTTGCCTGCATGTTTGTAGCTCTGACTCATTCTACCTCACACAGGCTATAAAATGGTGTCAGATCTCCTGGAACTGGAGCTAGGGATGATTATTTGCCATCCTGTGTGTGCTAGAGACAAAACCAGGCTCCTCTGCACAGCTGCAAGTGCTTTAATCAAAGATTTATTTCTCAAGTCTGATAAAATACATATTAAAATATAGTATTTTTTACAAGGTAATGCTTAATTAGAATTGAAACTACTGGAGTTTGTATTGCTTTGATTACAGAATTTGATTCATGAAAAGTATAACTGTTTTTTCCTACTTTCAAAGTCAGTCATTTAATGAGGCTAAGAAGAAATTAAATACTTTAAAATATGTTGATAGTTCTATTATTACATAGTTTCCTTTGTATTCTTACCATACCTTATACAAACACTCACTGAACACAAGCATTTTGAAACTCACTGAACTGCATCAAAGGAGTTCATGGCAAGAAGGGTGGTATTAAAAGCTGGGTTGTTGCAGGTCCCTCTGCAGGTGCTGCCATCCTTAAGAATCACTGTGGATTTCACCCAAGGGGTTTCTACCTGGGTTACCAGCTCCACCACAGCCTAGAGGGAAACTTCTGGAAAACACCAGATAGTATTTTCTTTTTTCTTTTTTTTTTTTTGTCTTTTCAAGACAGGGTCTCCCTGTAGCCCCAGCTGTCCTGGTAGATCAGGACTGGTAGATCAGGCTGGTCTTGAACTCACAGAGATCCGCCTGCCTCTGCCTCCCAAGTGCTGGGATTAGAGGCATGCGCCACCACGCCCAGCAGCATTTTCAATATTATTCCTAGTTTATTTTAGGTATGCTTTGTTCTTTAAGTAAATGTCACTAAGTTCTGAATATGTATCGAGGAGTTTGTGTCTATTTTTTTCTATATTACAATTAACATTTATAATATAAGCATTATGTTTGATGAGACCTGATTAATTCTTTAAGTAAACATTGCAAAATTCTGAATATATATTGAGGAGTTTGTGTCCATTTTATTCTATATTACAATTAACATTTATAACATAATCATTATGTTTGATGAGACTGATTCAATGTCTGTTGATTACTATTTAAAAGATAAGATCACAAGGGAAACAGTCTTATCATTTCATTATACTCCACATTTCTTCAAAACAAAGAACAGTTTTCTACAGCTGCTTGAAATTCAGTCTTTCAAGAAAATAGGTGCTTCAACCCTGTAGGAATAAAACTTTGCCTGGCTCGAGGCAGACCCCTAAGTCCTGTCCTGGGAACTTCTGAGAGTTAACTGATATCTCCATGGGTATTCAAGTTGTCTCTGTGAGTTATCTGTAGCTCCATGAGGACAGGATATTGCAGTTTTTCCTCCCTTCGCCTAGCTTTGCAAAGTTCCAGTACCGGATGGCCCCTTCCCTTAAGGTAAGGCAAAATGTCACACCTCTACTTTACTGGTTGCACAAACAGGAGCTCTGCAGCCCCCTGGTAGGAGCCAAGGTGGCTCGCCCCTCCCTTCCTCCTGCTCCCTACTTCCTTGCCCAGAGCACAGTAACTTTTAGTATATAAAATTATTGCTGGCATGAATAAAACTGAGCCTATCTCTGGGACCTTCTCTCTGAGTCCATTTCTTTCATTCCCCCTCAGGTGACTTCTTGTGGTCCACTCCCCTGCTCCTTGCCAGAAGCTCAGCCTTGGAACTGTTAGCCTGCCAGCAGGAAACAGCTCTGAGGCTTACGGCATTGTGAAGCTCCCAGCCTGGTTCTAGGAGGTAGGAACATCTTATGGATTGTGGCCACACGTGATTAAAGGACCAACAGACAATATATTTAACCAACACAACCCTATAGTTAAAGACTATTGGAAAATATATTAGAGGAAGTAGAAGAATGTAAACCAGTGTGGAGTTTGCACCAGGCTCTGGTTTCAATAAAACTAATATCATTGATTAATAAATATTTACTGGTAAAATTATGATTGTCAGCACAAATATTTATATATTATTTAAGAAAATGCATATCTCGTCCTTTTCCATTTTATAGTTTAGAATTGAATGTGGACTTTGCAACTAATGAAGTCTTTCAAACCTTACTTAATTTACAGATACTTTAAAAAAAGATCCAGCCAGGCATGGTGGCACACGTCTTTAATCCAAGCATTTGAGAAGAAGAAGCATATGGAGCTCTGTGAGTTCAAGGCCAGCCTGGTCTATATAGTGAGTTCCAGGACAGCCAGAGCTACAGGGAGAACCTGTCTCAAAAAGACCAAAAAATAAAAATAAAAAAAAGATCCTGTACTGTGGCACTAACTATTTGGAGTGTCTTGGAGTATCCAAACCAAAAATTCAAATGGAGTTTTCCGTGGCATGCGGCCAGCCACCAAGACTGCAGCAGAGCTGCCACCACAGCCATTTGGATTTGATTGGCGTGACTGTTTGCTTCCCATGATAAAGAAAGGCAGGAAACCCTAGTGGTTAGGGAAAGAGACAGTTCTAAGACTTATCTCATAGAGATGTGCCAACAGCCTGGCCGTATAGAGGAGAGAGACTGAAAGTAGATTAAAAGATTAATCTCTCATCGAAAAAAAGAATTTTTTTTCTGCAGAAATAGACCACAGCTTGTCGCTACCCTGAATGTGCAGGGGGCAGGGGGGGTGGTAATGCCCTCTTTCACAGTAAAAACTCTTCAAGATTATTCCTTCATGTGGGGGAAAAAGGGCTGAGAGAAACAGCCCGTGAAAATACCTTATTCCTCTTCCTTCTATCTTTAGTGGAAATCAAGCCCCATGTTGGACGCCAGTTGCTGGTAGTTTATAGTCCTTGAGTCACTTGTGACTGCATTCCACACACTGTTCTCTCCCTGCAAGCTTTAAGGCTGTCCCCTGCCTGCACACAGACTGCCTCTAGTCTTACTTCCTGGCAAGGAGAAGGGAGAGGGGACCATTAGAGATTACCCATGGAACATGAACAAACTCACACACAGATTGCTGGGAGGAACGTAACTCAGTTTTATTCATGCCAGTGATGTATTTATATATTGAAGGCTACTGTGCTCTGGGCAAGGAAGTGGGGGCAGGAGGAAGGGGAAAGGTGAGCCACCGTGGTTCCTAGGGGGCGCTGCAGAGCTCCTCTTTGTGCAACAGGTAAACTAGAGGTGCAACATTTTGCTCAATGCCTCAAGGGAAGGCGCCCTGTGGTCCTGGAACTTTGCAGAGATAGGCGAGTCGAGAAAACATTGTAATATTCTGGACCTTCCAGAGCCACAGACAACTCACAGAGACAACTGAAATGCCCACAGAGATATCAGATAACTCTTGGAGGTTTTTTTGGGACAGGTCTTACAAGTTCTTACCTCAAGCCAGGCAAAGTTTCATTCCTACACTTTTCTACTATCCTCCTCTCTCTAATGCTTTCTTCCCCTTACCCAATTTGGTTACTTCCCATTTTCCTGACTCCTCTGGTTATAGAAGGATATATAATCTCACCCAATGATTGGGAGCTAGGATCCAAAAATGAGAAGAAAATGTGTCACTTTGAGTCTGAATCTCCTCCCTTTGTACAACTTTCTAGTCAATCCATTTACCTACAGATTTCATGATGTTGCTGTTCTTTAACACTGAATATAACTCCATTGTGTAAATGCACCACATTTTCAGTATTCATTTATTAGTTGAGGGATATTTAGGTTATTTCCATTTATTAGCTGTTGTGAATAGGGCAGCAACAACCAGGCCTGAGAAAATAGCTCTGTAATGTTTAGTCCTTTGGGTATATGCCAATGAGTAATGTAGCTGAATCATACAGTAGACCTAGTTTTACTTTTAAGAGGTTCTCCACACTAATTTTCATTGTGATTGCACCAGTTTGCAATACCCCCAGCAATGAATAAGTGCTCCACTTCCACCACATCCTTGCCAACATTTGATGCCATTTATTGTCTTTACAGTAGCCATTCTGACTGGGTTGAGGGGAAATCTTAAAGTACTTTTAATTTGCGTTTCCCTATTGTAAAAATGTTGAACACATTTAAAGGCATTTCTTAAAATCTCTCTTTTCAGACCTACAGCCTATTTTAATAGTGTCGTATGTTTTCTTGATTGTTTATTGAGTTCTATGTATATTCTAGAAAATTATTCCTCTTTGAGATGGATAGCTGGAAAAGATTCTTTCCCATTCAATGGGTTTCTTTACATTTGATTTGCTGTTTCCTTTGTATATAGGAGCACTATAGTTTAATGAGTTCTCACTGTCAATTGTCAACTATATTGGTTGTCATATATAATTGTCAACTACATGGCTGAGGAAGTCGTAGCTCCTAGAGGAAACCCTACTTCTGTCACTTCCCTAGCCACAGACAATTTCTTACGATATTCTAAATATGTATCCATACCTTTCACCACTCATCAAATAAGCTGTCTTTGGCCAAATAAGAAGACTATTACAAAGTTGTACAATAGTGAAATGAAGAGAACAAGTGACTGAAGTGCACAACACTAAGAGATACAACTACACCTAGTCTCTGTATCTCAGGAGAGCATGTGGAAAGAAGATATCAGAAGCATGGGTCAAGACACCATTGCAAGTTATGTAGTTTAGATGTGATAAGCAAATTTACCAATGAGATCTTGCCAGTGTGCTAGCCTAAGTAGTTATGCATAATGAGAAAACAGATGACATGCTGCTGAGTTTGACAGGGATGGTGTAGGCAATGTGATGGCTTTGCATCTCTAAATGAAGAGCTACAGGCAATCAGTGGATATTGAGGGAGTGAAAGATGATCAGATTTTTTGTTTGTTTGTTTCTTTGTTCATTTGTTTTATGTGTATGAGTATACTGTCTGCGTGTAGGTTGGTGCACCTGAGTCTTGCAATGTCGTGAAGGTCAGAAGAGGGCAACGGAGTCATCTGGAACTGGAGTTAAAGACGGTTCTTAGCCTCCATGTGGGTACCGGGAATCGAACCTAGGTCCTCTGCAAGAGCAGTCGGTGCTCTTAACCGCTGAGCAATCTCTCCAGCCCCAGGATCACTTTTCTTTAGGGATTAGCTTCCTGAACTTACTGACGCTAGTATAGAGGCTGCATTGTAGATATATCTTTTAGGGTTGGACCCTTCACAGTCATTTGTTCTTTGCATTTCACTAGTTGTAAAATATTATAATAGTTGACTTATTTGTCAAAAAGAAGCTTTTTTAATGAGTGGTGAAAGGTAAGGATAAATTAAAATACTATAAGAAAATAATTTCAAATTAATAACCCTAAACACAGGTACACACCAGAAGCACTGAAATGGACCCAGCATGCTTGCTAATTAAAATGGCTTTTAATTGATATATCTGCTTAGAATGCAAGTTTAATATTGTTATACCTTGTTTTTTTTAACATTTTTTATTGAGCATTTGTGCATTCCATACAACCTTTCCCATTTAGACACATTTCCTCATCTATGCCCACCCACAACCACCCAATAGTTCTAATTCTGTCATACATGTTAAGTTCTGTCTTACATCTTTTTCTTAGTCTTTTTCAACATTTTTATAATGCTTTTATTGATGTTTTGTGTATTTCAGACATCATAAAAGATCAGTTTAGAAATATTCCCCTTTCCCTTCCACCCAAACCACCCCAGATCATGCACTCTGCCATAACTATCCTGCATCTTTCTCTCAGTCTTATTTTTATGTTTAATAATTCACATTTTTTCCTTTAATTTTATATTACTCTAAATATGCATACATAATTTCCACTCATATACAGTAATTACAGAGTCTGGAAGTAAGTGGTGGGTCAATTTTAGAGCCCGTTAAGAGATTTACATTATAACAACATAGTTGCTTTCAGATAAACAGAAATATAACAATAATGTTGTTCAGCTTGCCTTTCATATGGGGATTTGATTTTTATATAGAAGTTCACTGTTTCAGTCAGATCTTTGAACAGCTTTTTGTTGTTGCTGTTCATTTTACTTTATATTACTCCAAAATACAAATATATACACTCCACACATATACCAAAATTACAGAGTATCTAACTTGGTTTTAAGATTAAATTTAAGAAACTAAAAGTTGAAACTGAATATTGATACAAACCAAAATAATTTTTAAAAGTATTCTATTTATTATTTGTATTTTTTGTGAATGAAAATTTTTAAGTGCACCATTGTTGTACAAAGTCCTCAGAAGTAATAATAGGGCCTCAAATTGCCTGGACCATATGTACAGATGACTGTTGACTCCACCATGTTGGTCAAGCATGACAAAGGTGGTTTGTAATGAACATGGACTTATCAATTATATTTTCAGATTTCCAACTGTAAAATCACAAATTTCTTTCTTAATTTCACAAATCCAACATCAAACTTCATGCTGTATGATTTGAAGAGCTGAGGTAGAAAGAGCTGCGTGCTGTATCTGTTAAAAGGTAAAAAATCAATAAAAACAATGAAAAAACCCTACCAGTTCTTACTGATATAACCCAAATCATAAATGTTAAATTCATAATGTTCACATAATCTGTTATACTTTTTGTATTTTCACAAAAGAGTTTTTTTTATTTATCAACATGAAATTTTAAACTTTTAGCTCCATAAACTGTTATGTGAATTAAATGATATCATGAAGTATAAAGAATCAAATTCTGGGGGCTGGAGAGATAGCTTAGCGGTTAAGAGCACCTACTGCTCTTGCAGAGAACCCTGATTCGATCCCCAGCACCCACATGGCGGCTGAGAACTGTCTGTAACTCCAATTCCAGGAGAACTCCAGTTCCAGGGGAATCTGACACCCTCTTCTGACCTCCACAGCATTGCACAGCATGGGTGCACAAATCTACATGCAGACAGTACATTCATACACACAATAAATAAATAAAATTTAAAAAAGATTCAAATTCTGTGTTTTATAACTTATGATTGTGTGTTCTGGCTTTTTGATAGTTATTGTATTTGAATATATGCTTCAACAACTTTGTGCTGAGCATCATTTTATGGAAAAATTGGTCTTTTTACTTTCTCAAAACTTTCCAAAGTTTACATCATTGAAGCATGGTCGACCTTGATGCTAAACATTATGTTTCTTATGAATTCAGAGTGAGTCAGTTGCCAGACACGCCTGACTCTCAAACAAACCTCCTTAGTCATTTCAAAAATTTTTGTATAAAAATTTAAAATGTTGCAAAATTATAAATATTGTTTCAGTTGCATTTTGTTTTTTTAAGTTAAGAAAATTTTAACTGAATAAAGCTTATCACCCATGAAAGTCTCATATTGGCTTACATGAAAATTATCAAGAAAACATTTTTAAATTTGTACTTATATTTTATTTCTTATTTACTTAAAATATTTTTATTTACCCTGTAATTTTCCTTATTCTACAAATAGTTTTGATTATAATTAACAGTATATTTATGAACTTTTTTCCTAAATATTGTAGCTACTTATACATTAACTCGTGATTAGATTACATGCTTTTTGTGGCTTAAATCACTTCTTACTTTTTAGGAAATATTTTATAACTTAATATAAACTTTTCTTAATGAATATCCTATGGACAATTGAAAGATTATGTTTCCTAAAGTAAGTGTCAGTATTTGTTCCAATTAGGATTAGTGTGTTATCATTTTCTATTTCCTTTTGAGAATTTCTATTTCTTTGAAAATGGTGCTGAAATATTTTCAAAGGCTTCTAGTGAATGATGGTATGTGAGAAAAAGTATGTGGATGAAGTAAAGTAAGAGGGAAAAAGGCAGAAACATTGAGTAATAATACATACTGTATTAGTCACTTTTCTGTTGCTGTGATAAAACCACCAAGACCAAGGGAACTTATAAAAGGAAGAGTTTATTTGAGTTTACAATTGACAGTTCCAGAGAATTAGAGTCCATTGTGGTGGGAGGCATGGCAGCTGGAGCTGTAACAGAAAGCCGAGGTTCACATCTAGCAGTAAGCACTGTCAAGAGAGAGAGAGAGACGGAGACCTCAAGGCTTGTTAAACTCACAAGCCCGTCCCCAGTGACGTACTTCCTCCAGCATGGCCACACCTTCTAAGACCTCCAAGAACATTGCCACAAACTGGAGAAACACTATCATTCAAACCACCACATACACTAATGACTTGATTTGAATTTTCTTTATTTCTCATAATATTTATTAAGAGATCATTTTATCTCACACTGAATGTAATAATTTTATAAAGAATTGAAAATGTTAAGGAAAATTTAAAAAAATTGTAATCATTAATTTGAATGTTTGACAAGCAAAATATTATTGATTTTTCTCGATATTTGGTCATTAAATGTTATTTTTTAATTTCTATGTATTTTCTCATAAATTTTCAAGTTTCATGAATTTTGACATTTATTTTATATTTTATCTGATATATTATTTTTAATATTTTTTGTATATTTCAGACATCATTTTTCAATTCAATTTAGACATATTCCCCTTTCCCTTCCCTTTATCCCACCCCAGATCATGCATTTTGCCATAAATGTTCTGCATCTTTCTCTTAGTCTTTTTATGTTTAGGAATTCACATTTTCCTCCTTTAATTTTGTGTTACTCTAAAATATGAATACATGACTTCCACTCATATACTGTAATTACAGGGTCTGAAAATAAGTGGTGGGTCAATCCGTTAAGAGATTTACATTGTAACAACATAGTTGCTTTCAGATAAACAGAAATATAACAATAATGTTGTTCAGCTTGCCTTTCAACTGGGGCTTTGGTGTTAGCATCCACAAATGAGGGAAATCATTTGCTGTTTGATTTTCTGGGACTGTTTTACTTCACTTAGCATAATGGCTTCCAGTTCCACCCATTTACCTGCACAGTTCATGATGTCATCTTTCTTTACTGCTGAATAGTACTCCATTGTGTAGATGTAGCACGTTTTTGTCATCCTCTCATCTGTTGAGGGGTATTTGGGTTGGTTCCAGCTCTTTGCTATTGTGAATAGAGTGGCAATATACATGGATGTGCATATATGTATATATATATATATATATATATTTAGAGGAGAGAGAGGAGAGAAGGAGAAGAGAGAGAGGAGAAGAGAGAGATTCGAAACAAAGGCAAGTGGGAAACTTTAATAAGACTTGGGGAAAATTTTAGAAGCCATAAGAGCATACTTAAAAATAGCACTAAACTAGAATATCAAAAAGAAACTGGTAAGTTTTTAGATATGTGCACTCTAAAATGTAAATCAAAATAACATAAATATCTTATATGCACAGAAACCACAAAGATAGTAACAATAGTTAAAAATTTCCCAACCAAAAGGAGACTAGGACCAGATGCATATAGTGCTGAATTTTACCAAACTTTAAAAGAAGAACTAATACTAACACTCCTCAAATCATTTTCTAAAGTGGAAAATGAATGAATATCCATAATTTATTCTATTAAGACAGTATTGCTCTAATATCCAAACCAGACAAAAATTCAACCAAAATTATGAACCATCTTCCTGATTAACATAGAGGCAAATTTCTAATAACATATTTGCAAACAAAATTTAGGAGTGCATCAAAAATTTTATCCACCAATGTCAAGTTGGCTTCATTCTAGGGATCCTGGTATATTCTTGACACATATATCAAATATTGGAGTCTACCATATAAACTGACACAAGGATAGAAATTACACAATCATCCCATTAAACACATCAAAGACTTTTGAGAAAATCTTGCTTCCATTTATCATATAGTAACAGAGAACTTAAGGAAAAATAATGAAGACAAATAGAAATTAATAAAGTGATACAAATTACCAAAGTGGAAAGTATCCTTATTTCAGGTGATATGATTTAATATACTATATATATGTATATATATATATAAATAACAAT
>VZQC01010436.1:233426-248474 GCA_009823505.1 Rhizomys pruinosus
TAGATATTTAGGTATTAAACAGTATAATATATAGCCTTTCGATCCTACTAATGAAGCACACACAATTAGATATATAGGTATTTAAACAGTACTAATTGTTATGGTAGGTTTCTTTGGTATAGACATGGATGTTTGGATGGTATGTTAGTTCATGATTTACATTTTCTTCTGTTAAGTATGGCAGGGTCCTCGTGTGGTTTATAACATCTCCTAACCATTAGAGGATGTAAGCTTGTGACATCAGCCATGGGTTATTCCTCCAAGGAGAGAGCTAATAGCCAATTAGATTTGGATATACAGACATATGGCTGCCACTGCTGCACAGTACTTCCAGGCAGATGAGGTGTAGCTGGTGCTGACGGTCCAGGCGTGGTGGCTCAAACCTTTAATCGAAAGCAGTCAGGAGGCAAAATCAGGTGAGTCTCTGTGAATTCAAGGCCAGCCAGGTCTATACAAAATGTTCCAGGCCAGTTCAAGCTAACAGGAGACCCTGTCTCAAAATCATCGAAAAAAAAAAAAAAAGATATCCAGGAAAGTAATTGAAAGATAACAAAAGACAGAAAAACATCCCAGCCTCATAAACAGGTATGAATAATGTTATGAAAATGGTTATCCTTAAAAAAAAAATGGTTATCCTACCAAATGCAATCTATCAATACAATCCTAACACTATTTGTCATACCAGTTGAAAAAAATTCAAATTTCATATGCAAACACATAAAATAATCCTTAAGCAATAAAAGAGTTGTCAGATGCTTAGCACCTGTCATCAAATGGTGCTAGATAACCTGGAAAGTAACATAGAAGAATAAAACTTGATCAGATCTTTCTCCGTTGAAGAGGTGCTGAAGAGGATACCTACTTATATAGGTCAGGGGAGGGCACTTCTACATCATATCTCTCCACCTCCCAGTGACCAATTCTAGACTTCCATACTATCATGCATCATCCCAGTCCATGGGGTGTACTCAGAAAGGTGTGGTCAGACAAACAATTAGGCTCATGGTGGCAAGCCATGTGACAGGGTGTGCTCTGTACCATAGCATTGCTTAGTTTGCTAGGCAGATTGTGCTTGCATATGTGCAAGATACTCCTGAATCCAGGATTTCTGTCCCCCACAAAATACACAAAATTCAACTCCAAGTGGATGAAGGACCTCGACAAAAGACCAGGTACACTGACATATAAGAGAGATAGTATGGAATATATTCGAACTTACAGACTCAAGGAACTTACAGTCCTTTTGAACAGGAATCCTATAATTGAGGTAGTAAGTCCAACAATTAAAAAATAGTACCATGTTAAACTAAAGTGATCCTGTAAAACAAATGAAACCATCATTCAAGTGAGGAAAAATCAACCTACAGAATAGGAAAACATTTTATTTATTTTTTATATACTTTTTAACTTAATTTTATTTATTTCTGTATGTGTATGAATGTACTGTCTGCATGCAAGTCTGTGCACCCGTGTCGCGCAATGCCGCGGAGGTCAGAAGCGGGCGTCGGATTCCCCTGGAACTGGAGTTCTCCTGGAATTGGAGTTTCAGACGGTTCTCGGCCGCCATGTGGGTGCTGGGGATCGAACCCGGGTCCTCTGCAAGAGCAGTTGGCGCTCTTAATAGCTAGGCCATCTCTACAGCCCCAGGAAAACATTTTAACAAAATATAAGTCTGACAGAAGATTAGTATGTAGAAAATGCAAAGAATTATAATTACTAAACTTCTAACAACCCAGTTAAAAAGTGGGACAAGAAGCTGAACAGGGAGTTTTCTAAAGATGAAACTCAAGTGGCCCAGAAATACTTTTAAAATGTTCAATATCTTTTTTTATAAAATTATTTTTATTGTTATTAAACTTTTTTCATTTCTCAATCGAATCTAGAGTTACTTCCCTTTCCATGCCCCCCACCCCACCCGAGTCCCTGTACTCTGCCATACATGTCCTGCATCTTTTTTCTGAACTCGCCAGAATTTGTTCCATTTCTTTTTGTTATTATTTTCTAGTCCTACGTATATTGCTTCAGTAATATATATATATATATATATATATTATATATAATATATATATGTATAATTCCTTTTGAATTAAAGGACTATTTGATCCTAAAAAATATGTCTTATTTTCCTTAAGGAAGTACTCAAAGGTTCCTATTTGGCAATCCCAAACAACTAGCAATCCTGCACTTTGTGCTCCACATTGGGGTTTTTCTTTCCCATGGTCCCCCAAATGAGTCCAGTAAAAGCCACAACCTGTCGTGGATCACCCCCCCCTTATTTTTGGCCAACTGACCGCATCCATGTTACAGCTGAGGTAATCCAACATTTGCTGTCAATATTCTGATGAGGCTGAATTTCCATTTATCTGCTTTAGTTCAGCAACCTTGTTATCTCAGCATTCCCATCCAGTCAACATTGGGAAGTAAAAAAATAAAGAAAATAAATTAAAAAGCTGATACATCATAACGTCTATGAGGGGTGCCAAAAGGCATGGCAATCCACAAGAATAATGCACATGCCTGTTTTTAATATGTGTTGTTAACCACTAGGATATGCATATCATAAATGGAAAAAGAGGAGTAACTCAGTGCTTAAGAGCACAGGCTGCTCTTGCAAAGGACCTGGGATTAAATCCTAAAACTCACATAGCATTTAACAACCATTTATAACTCTGGCTCCAGGGCACTCATCTGCCTCCTCTGGCTTCCATTGGAATTGCCTACACCTAGTGCACTTAAACAAACACAACCAAATCACTCATATACATTAAATATAAATAAATCAAAGAATTTGAAGATTCAACTAAAGTAAATAAGAAAAATGCATCAGAGTTAATCTAGATATTCCATGGTGTTGGTCTATCTTGAATATTTTTAAATTTTGCATTAATATAAATTTTTACAAACACTTTCTTCCCTCTAATATTTGAGTGATAAATTTACTGATTATACATTTTTAGCTACATCCACAGTGCAAAATTTCCTAAATAGGACAATCTCTTAATTCTATGCCATACAGTCTCATAATCTGATGATTAAGGCTTAACACCGAGGTCCAGAAAATCTATAAATTATATTCATCCTCTTTTCTTTGTAGACATAGCACCTCTATACATCCTCTGTATATACCACAAAATCATATAGGGTGTGTTTACAATGTGTGACATTATGATGGTTTATAAGCCAAGTTTATGAGTATGCTTTCTCCTATATAAAATATTTTATCTTCATATTCCATGAAAGATAATGTTCCTTATTGCTGATGCTTTCAAAACATGAAATCATTTCCAGAAACTTAGTATACATTGAATGTTTTCTAGTGATTAGAATACCAAATGAATATATGTAGTAATTATAAATTTTATGGATACGTCTATATCATAGAATTTGAATTATTTAATAAATTCTCATTTAATAGCTACTCTGTTACTTGTAGAAATCCCAGCAACTCAAATTGAAGCAATATGAAATAAATAAATACTAGGCAAGCAAGCACACTGTTCAATATTCTGTCTGAAAAAAATAAACTATTGAACAGTAGAACTTAAATCTTGCAGTGTTCATAGCCACATTCAAAGAAGGAAGCAATGAATTTAGCATAATTTTGAAATAAAATCCATTACCTTATGTTTTGAAAGAAACTCCTACACCCATTTAAAATGCTTCCTTACACATTCCATCTATCTGTTTACTGAGTTGCCACTATCTGGATTTGCACCTTAGGATTTGTACACAGGGCATCAGAGTTCCAATCCATGACAGGATTTTCAAAGTGGAAGAAGTAATTTACTTTTTTGTTTGTTTTTAAAATTAAATTTTAGAGTCGATGATTTTTTTACATGTCCTGACTTACCAGTACTTCATATCCAGGAAACTAGAAGAAACTGTGGTAAGTGCACTCAATCTCAACAGCAAATACAAATGTCAAATTGGATGCTATTCCTTAATATATGGGCTGTATTATGTACCTTATCAATAAGGATAACTATATACATTCTACAAGTATATTTCAGTTTTATTTATTTCTTTATTTAATTTTTGGTGTATGAGTGCTTTGACTGAATGTAAGTGCCCTCAGAAGTTACAATAGGTCATCAGATCCCCTTCAACTGGATGGTTATTAACTACTGTGTTAGGGCAGGGAATTGAACCAGGGTCTTAGCGCTCTTAACCACAGAGCTAACTTTCCAGCTGTGAGGATTTTATTTGCTTGTTTGCCAAGACAATATTTGAAAATATTTTCTTTTGTTTCATTTTTAATAGGATCTCCCTGTAATGTCAGCTGGTCTGGGCTCACTCTATATATTAGTATGGCCTCCATCTCATACTCTTCTGTCTCTTGAGTGTTGGGATCAAATATTTTTACCAGAGCACATGGATCTATGAGTTTTTTGTTTTTTGTTTTTTAAGATGAAATAAAATTATCTATTTGTGGAACTTAACTTAAGGATAGTGCAAAATTAATCCCATTACTCTCTGTCATATATTTGAGAAATGAATAAGTAAGCATGAAATATAATTAAGAAAGCCATGAAGTTGGCCAAGTCAGTAAAGTGATTAACATAATCCTGGTAAAGGATTTTACAATGTACGTGTTGCATCCCAGAGCCTAGAGTTTTACTTTAGGGACAAATGTTTACGACTTTTGTTTGTTTGGTTGGTTTAGAATTGAGTAGGTTTTAGACATGTAATCACAATACCTGCATGGGAAAAGCACATAATAAATCTCCACCAAATGCTATTAGTCCTATAGAAGACCATACAAAGGAATCTCCCTGGAATGAAACCAAGACATGGATCTTAGAAGAACAAAGATAGACATAATCAAAGAAATCAAAGAATATAAAGAACAAATCAGAGAACTAAATGGAGAGAATGAAAAACTCAGGAAGGAACTAGGGGGAAATAATAACGAACTACAGAAGGAACTAGAGGAAGAGAATGACAAACACTGAAAAGAACTAGAGGAAATGAATGAATAGAAACACTGAAAAGATCCCATGCTGAAATGAAAAATGAAACCAGCCAGCAAGAAAGGAGTAAAGAGCTGAACAGAGACTTCACAATTGAGGAAGTAAAGATGGCTGAGAAACATCTTAAAAAGTGTTCAACATTGGGGCTGGAGAGATGGCTTAGCAGTTAAGAGTGCTGACTGCTCTTGCAGAGGACCCGGGTTTGATCCCCAGCACCCACATGGCAGCTGAGAATCATCTTTAACTCCGGTTCCAGAGGAATTCATGCCCTCTTCTGACCTCCACGGCATTGCACAACACGGGAGCACAAACCTACATGCAGACCGTACATTCACACACATAAAAGAATAAATGAAAAAAATTTAAAAAGTGTTCAACATCATAAATAACTAAGGAAATGCAAATTAAAACCACTATAAGATATCATCTCACTCCAATAAGACTGACTAAGATCAAGAAAAGAAATGAAATCAAATGCTGGAGATGTTGTGGGGAAAGGGGAACAATTATTCACTGCTTGTGGGAATGCAAACTCATACAACCACTATGGAAAGCAGTGTGGAGAACCCTTAAAAGACTCAAAACGAACCTACTAGCTGACCCAGTCATATCACTCCTGGGTATATAACCACAAGACTCATCCAACCAGAGAGATACATGTACATCCATGTTCATTGCAGCTCTTTTCACAATAGTGAAGAGCTGGAACCAACCCAAGTTCCCTTCTTCCAATGAGTGAATAGAGAAAATGTGGTCTATCTACACAATGGAGTTTTATGCAGCTGTAAAGAAAGATGACATCATGAAATTTGCAGGTAAATAGATGGAACTATAAGATATTATGCTAAGTGAAGTAACAGAGTCCCAGAAAAACAAAAGTGGAATGGTATCCCTCATTTGTGGATGCTAGCACCAAGTACATACTTGTAAAGCAAACTAAGTAGCATTAAGTTATATTTCTCTTTATCTAAAAGGGACTGTGCTCTTAGAACGCAAATCCCTTAATGTGCTCTAGAATTAACCTACCACTTATTTTCAGACTTTATAATTTTGGTATATGGGTGGAGGGCATATATGTGTATTTTAGAGTAATATAAAATTAAAAGGGAAAAAGGTGAATCCTGAAATATGATTTGGAAATAACATGCAGTTTATTTTCAGATGACAAGATTTTAATATATGTGTCACACACACACACACACACACATATGCATATATTGAAACAATATGGATTGAAGGGAACAACTGCAACAAAAGAACTGGAACAGGGGACCGACTTAGCAGTAAAATTCTTCCCCCCCCAAATAATCCTTTGTTTTGAAAAAATTTGAAAAGACACAGAAGGAGATACAGGACATGTATGGCAGACTGCATGAACTCAGGAGGGGTGGGGGGCATGGAGGGGGAAATGAGTCTGGATTGAACTGAGGAGTGGTGTATGAAATGCACAAAACTTTAATAAAATATTTAGAAAAGAACTGTGCATATTTATAAACAAGAATTTTAATTAAATTCTAAAATGAAAGAAAAAAGAATGGTAGCAAAGTATATATCAGTTAAATTTGTAAGTATTCACAAGGCATGTAGGAGAAGGACAAACATAACAAACCTTTTAAAAATGTGTATTACTGAAAATGATGTGCATATTCTGTTAATTGCAAACATCTCAACTGCATTCGAATGTGCTGAGAGAATAATTATCCCAATTTAACAAAATATACTGCTAGTTATTTTCAAGTTTAATTGGCAGAAACCAATTTATTGCAAATAAATTGGTTTGGATCAGAATTTTAGAAGTTATCAGTCCTTCATGGTGAGGCAATATGGAGGAGCATCTGAGTGTGTGCAGTGTGAGAATGTGGAAGAGACTCTTGACATGTGTGCACATGGCCATTGATAAATCAGAGAATGTTGCTATAGCTAGGAGCTGAGAGTCCTAAAAACTCCCATCCTCAATGAACTTCTTCTACCATCTGGGCCTCATGTATTAATATTCAAGACAATCCCAAAATAGTGTCACCAGCTGAGGAACAAGCATTCCAAAAAAGCCTGCAGGGAACATTTTTTTATTCAGTCTTTAATCAGCATGAATTGCAGAAGTTATTGAAAATAAAAAAAATGAACGCATTTCTAATACTTTATAAATTTCTTTAAGGGTCCAAGTTTATGTTAATAAGAAAACTCTGAAGCTATTTTTTTTAGTCAGACAAAATTTTAATTATATATATAATATATATAATGTATAACATATAATATATAATTGGAATGCAGACATGACAAAACAGAAACATAATTCAATATTGTAGACACAGTGACTAAATTTTCTTTCATTTGTCTATGAAAATTGTCAGGATTTCCCACAGCTAACTGGCAATGGAAATTTGTTTGTGGTAGATAATGAGTTAATATGCTTTTAAGGAAGAATGCACCAAGTACAGTGAGGTAATAGAGACCTTGTCACTGAAAATCACCATGGATAATGAATGCCAAAGATGCTGCCTGCCTCCAGTTATATCCACAAAATCATTCAGTGCTGTTGCTTCACATGGAACTTGAAAATGAAATAAATGTGCAACTTTCAAATTTATAATAATTACTTCATGATTTTATAGTTGTGGGAAACAATAGTATGGTTAATAAATTTAAGCTGTTAACTATTTTACATAAAATATTAATTACCAAAAATCTGTGCTAAAATATTTTATGGCTTGTCTACATAAAATTGCACACTTCTCTCATTTGTAATTTGAGTCCAAAAAAAGCTGAACGAAAGTATTTTCAACAATGCATTATTTCAAGTTTCATTGAAAATATTCCCTTGCAGATTTTATATTTCAGGGCAAGTTAGAAGAAAATATACAGAGATAAATTTTATTTTACATACTAAGGATACCCAGATGTCTATTTGTTAAAATTTCATCTGAATCAAATTCTGTTCTCATTGTGCCACAACATATGAATAGGTAATTATGTATAATTCATCATTTTTTCCATAAGCAGAAAGTATTCCCAAGTATGGTCTATAGAGCTGAACACAATACCATCTTTTGTCAATAATGACTAGTGTTCTCATAAAAAATATAGCTCAAATTGCTCCATTCTCCTTTGGCTATTCATGATGGTCAGGAATAAAATAGACAAATATAGTGTCTTCTTATATCCTACTTTTTATCTTTGTCTATCTGATCTGAATTCCAAAGCAGAGAAAACATGTAGACTTTCCAAAAGCCATAGCACAGATAACATATATAAAGAATCTGTTTTCTAGGTTGAAAATTGTCCTTCCATTTTCATTGTGGAATTTATTTAAATGAAAAATCCTCTGCATTACCTTTTGAGGTGGATATTATTAAATTTTATTAAAATTTCTTTCAGATAGCATTGTCGATGTGTTGCTGAGTAATGTACTACACAGTAAGTAGATTCTGATATTGCAATAATGACTTTTATTTTATTGATAAAAGTTCAAGTGCGGATATCTACTATGAACATACTGCTTAACAGTTGTAATTTTCATTTTTTTTCTTAATTTTAAGTGTTACTATCACAGTACTTTCATTACAAACTTAACATGTAAATTAAATTAGTTATGTGTACCATTGCAATTTCAGCAACATCATTAGTAACTATTATTCAATTAAATTTGAAATAGACAGGTATTTGAGATATTTTACTTCATCACAAAATACAAAGAAATAGCACTTTCATAAATGTCTAATTTTAAATCTAATGTGATTTCTAGTGATAAATATTCAAACAAAGGATATGTTTTAATATTTTCATACAGTGCTTTTTCCTATAGATTATGTAATGCCACAATTTGCTTAATCAGTAAATAAAAATATTCTTGATAGGCTAACCAGACCCCAGCAGAAGAGCTTACAATGAGGGACATGTGGGTACAAAAGCTTGATTTGATAGGACTTAGTGAATGAAATCTGCTGGGGGTGGGGGACTTCTACTGTATAGTGCAGATGGTGGCAGGCTTATAAATGTAGTTAAAATTTCTTGTATGAAATGCACAAAAACTCAATAAAACTATAAATTAAGAAGATACATGTGCACTAAACATTTATAATGGCTTAAAATATTCCACTTTGACATATCAACAGCTCCAGAGAAAGTAGACTGTTTTGTTTCTCATCCACCTGTGCTCCTTTTCTAAGCCTAGTGAACAATCTGCGGAAGAGGGGGCGTGGTAGAATGTAAGGGCTGCGATTGGGGTGAATGGTGAAACTACAGCAATATAGTCTGGACACTCATTTGATCAACTTGATTGAACATACAAGCTCCCCCTGCTGGATGGTGGGACCCATGGGCTGTGTGGGTTTGGGCACAACTGCTTGCAAATTGTTTTTATGTGAAGGATGCTTGTACTCATAAATTATCACTTATTGTTAAAAAATGAAAAAAAAAACTGAGAGAAAGATGCAGGACAGTTATGGCAGAATGCATGATCTTGGATGGGGTGGGGTGGGGGGAAGGGAAAGGGAAATATGCCTGAACTGAATTGGAAAATGATGTATGAAATACACAAAGCATCAATAAAAAAAAAGAAAAGAAACTGAAAAAAAAAGAAGATACCTATGCACTAAACATTTATAATGGCTTAAAATATTCCACTTTGACATATCATCTAGTCCTTTATATTATAAATTAGTTTTGTTAAATCATTAAATTTTCATGATAGTCAGCATTTAAATTAAGTCAAATCCCTCCATCCCATAATTATTTCCCCCAAAGCAAATAACTTCTTTTTATTTTTCAGTTCAATCTTGTTTACTATTGATTCCATCTAACCTTGTCGTTATTGCTGTAAAAGATTAAATCAAAGGAATATATCAAAAAAAGCATAAATCATGATGTTTCTCTGCTCATTTCCTCCAATGCACATTACTGGTTATAGATGTTATAAATGGTGCTGGCATGTATAGACATAACTAGTGAAAGCAGGAATCTCTCTGCAGTGTTTCTAGCAACTCTATTCATTGAAATGTTTCTACCTGACATTTCCACCTGCAGAGACTCATTACACTGCTGCCACCACTATTTCCAAGACAGGCCCATATTGAAGAAGATACTCAAATAGTCCACCACACAAACAAATTTCTTATCTATGATCTGTATAACAATTTATTTTAATGTCACGGACACAAAATATAGTAATTCTTAATTGTCATAGATTTTAAAGTTTTCAATTTCAGTAAGAACAGTGTCTATTTACATATACTTGAATAAATATACTTGAATATTTTATCCATGTGGCCTTCTATATATGTATCCATCCACTTATGCAAACGTCAATGCATAAAAATAGTTTTTGTCTAAGAATGTTTTGTTTATATAAGTAATTAATTTTCTTTCTCAGTTTAAAGTGTTGTTTTACTTTCCAGGAGTGTGGTGGGATGAATGAGGTGAGAAACAAATGAATATTTCTAACACAAAATACTGGTTAGGTCAATTAATTGATTTTTAAATACTGGGGCCACCCAAACATAAACTTCTTGTTCATTTTTATATAATAAATACAGTTTAATTCTGACTCATCATAATCAAGATAATTATATGATATTATGGATTCATAAAAGTGAAGAGTGAATTCTAAGTAGAATTACTCAATGATTTTCACATAGCTTATTAGTGACATTCTCTGAGAAATACTACTAAAATTTTTGACATTCATACATGAGTATTAAAATTCTAAGTCACAAAAGTCAAATACCACTCTGTTTCTGAAAAATTGTTAATATATTAAGCTATGTTTACGTATTTTAATATAATACCTCTAACAAAACATTAAAGATTAATCCATTAGCCCTTCCTAAAACAAAATAATTATCATTTAAACACAATCTTTGAGATGGCTCAGAAAGTAAAGGTGTTTGATTTCAAGCCTGAATACCTGAGTAGTATCTTTGGGTCCCATATGGTAGAAGGAGTGTACTCACTCCTGAATATTCTACTTTGCCCTCCACGTGTAGATAGATGTTCACCCATACACACACACACACACTCACACACACACACACACACACACACACACACAGAGGGAGAGAAACAGAGACAGAGACAGACAGAGACAGACAGACAGACAGACAGACACAGACTCAGAAACAAAGACAGAGATAATTAAAACCAAGAAAAAATAACACAAACAAAAAAACCCTAGATGATCTCTTCACTATTTACAAAATGTCCCTACCACTTTAAAATGTATCATGTAGGATTGGCAAAATTATTTGTTTTGATTGGATACTTTTATAAATGCCTTTGGTATTTTAAAAGTCTTTGTTTTGAATGTATGCTATAAATATTTTTAATTTTTATTTATTTTTTATGTGTATGAATGTACTGACGGCATGTAGGTTGATGCACCCGTGTCGTGCAATACCGTGGAGGTCAGAAGGGGGCGTCTGGCGTCGGATTCCCCTGGAACTGGAGTTAAAGATGGTTCTCAGCCGCCATTTGGGTGCTGTGGATTCAGCAGTTGGCACTCTTAACTGCTAGGTCATCTCTCCAGCCCCATGTATGTTATATTTTTAAATGTTCTCTCAGATCATAAAAATTATTTTCCATATAATTCTATGACAAATCTTTTTCGATTTAAAAAACCTGTTTCAATAGTCTAAGACAAACCACTGTCTAATTACTGATCCACTTGGACTGACTGACGCTATTTTAAGCCATTTATTTTTCTCTGGGTTGCCCAAATGTGTCCAGGAGGCATATCCTAGCCTAACTATTAATGGTATTTCAAGAATCTAAATACACTTAGATTATAATTTTCACCTGTCAAATGTTATTGGATAAAATTTTCCTTAATGAAAAGTTGCAAGCTGATATTGCTTCTTTACTTTCTGTTAACACATTTGAAAATTTCAGTGCATAGTTTGCAGATTATATGACAAAATTATCTGATGGGCCTGATAGATTAGGTAATCAAGGTCCTATAAATCAATGTTATTTAGAATTATAAAACTTTGAAGATGTAATATTTGTTGCTGTACACTTCAAGCTACATGTCTCCCTACTTAATCATGCATTTTATTTCTTCCCAGGCTATTGATAGTTGAACATGAGGATGACATAAATATTTCCCAGAATTATAAGATATGTGCAGTGTTGGGTTTGCTCATTGGGCTTGAGATGATAGAAAGCTATTGCTTCCACATTCCCCTAGCCTATACTATTCCAGTTATGGTAATCTCATTATTCTTGTATGTACAATGCAGATTAACTCTCAATTCAGTCCCTTTACACTTGCTGTTGTCATGATTCTCCCCTAGAAATATATCTAATTTTTCCCACTGTGCTTAGATTTGTCTTAAAAATGAGATTTTATTAGTAAGCCAAGCTCTAGACAGATGGAATACGGCAGCAAATCTCCAGAATTCTCCTCACAATAGCACCCCTCTCTTACCTTCATCAGACACATATTTTGGCTGTTCTAAATCCTATGTCAATGTTAGTTGAAACTCATCTCTTAGTAGAAAAATCTGTAATTATTCAGCTAGTAGTCTTCTTCTCTTTGTGTTCCAAATCCTTTGCTTCTGATTTAATGTTCTTTGAATGTGTTACATACTCCTGTGTAATTACAATAAAATTTGTAGTACTGGAGCACCCAGTTCCTTTTTACTTTTATTTATTTATTTATTTATTTTAAATTTATTTTATTTTATTTTATTTATTTATTTATGTGTGTGAATGTATTGTCTGCATGGAGGTTTGTGCACCCGTGTCATGCAATGCCGCGGAGGTCAGAAGAGGGCGTCGGATTCCCCTGAAACTGGAGTTTTCCTGCAATTGGAGTTACAGACGGTTCTCAGCCGCCATGTGGGTGCTGGGGATCGAACCCGGGTCTTCTGCAAGAGCGGTCTGCCCTCTTAACCGCTAGGCCATCTCTCCAGCCCCCCAGTTCCTTTTTAAACTAGAAGCCTAGAGTATTAAACACAATGTTTAGAGTCAGTGTCTGTGAATTAAATGTTTAGTGGCACTTAAGAAAAATATGTTTAGCTCCTTACAGATTTCCACAGGAAGGCTCAAGGATTGGAACAATTACTATAGTAAATATGTCTATTTTACCTAGATTGATATACAGATTCAATGTAATTCCAAACAAAATCCCCATGAGTTTCTTCACAGACTTGGAAAAAATTCCTTAAATTCTATGGAAAACCAAAAGATCCAAAATAGCTAAAGCAACCCTCGGTGAAAAAGTACAATACAAGGGGGATTGCTTTACCAGACCTCAAGCTATATTACAGGGATATAGTCATAAAGGCAGCCTGGTACTGGCACAAAAAAAACAGACCCATTAACCAATAGAACAAAATTGAAGATCCAAATGTGAGCTTATATAATTTCAGCCACCTCATATTTGACAAAGGGGCAAAAAATGTTCAATGGAGGAAGGATAGCATCTTCAGCAAATGGTGCTGGCAAAACTGGATCACCATTTGTACAAGGGGTCTTAAACAAAACTTCAGGATCTATTGATCTTTAATGACCGCTTCTATATCTGTATAAAACTGGGTTAATATTCCTTTGGTTGACTCATCTGTAATGTGGAGTTTTTAAAGGTTACTGCTTCCCAGAGCTTCTGAAGAAACATATTTGTAAAGTTCTTAGCATAATATTGGGCAAATTATGTGGGCAATAAATTTCATTTAAATAATGAATGAAAATGAAAAATATGAATTGTTTATAATATTAATAGTCCGTTTTTGCTTTCCAGTTGTACCATTTATCATTGGAATAATCTTTATGTGAGTCAGTGACTATAAGCCCCATCTTCATGGCCTTCTTGAATAAATGCACCCAGTAGTATATATGAAAAGCCCATGTCAATAAATATGAATTTTAAGATTATTTAAAAGAAAATTTTTAATTTTAGGCACAACAAATGTAATTATTTTGGGCAGGGAGACAGCAGAGTTGGAAAAGTTGTTTTCCACCCAAGCCTGGCAATTTAATTGTAATCCCTGGAACCCTTGTCAAGAAGGAAGAAGAGAACTGAACCCCAAAATGTGTTCTGACCTTCATCCATGCATCATGTTACAAACACCTGGAGGATAGGAAAAATGATAATTATTATTCATAAAATAAAATATAAACCAGAACATAAAACATATGTTAATATTTACCATATTTCTCCTCATTCTACTTTTTTTTTTACAAAAATTAAGACAACTTTAATCATTTGATGTTATGGGCCTGTAGACTCTAGGTATCTCTATATTTTCCTTTTTGGTAAGAATAAAATGTCTAGTAAAACTATCCCCTAAACATCAAACTTAGATTGTCAGTGGACCTCATGTTGCTTAAATCAGCAAGAGTTTTATAGAAAAGAGAATTATGGTTTCAACTCTTACCTTGTTGAGGTTGAGCAGATAGGGCTGGAATAAATTTATTTTGTCTACACTATTCTTAATGCATCTCGGTTAAAACATATAAGTATAACTAATGAAATGTTAACTCTAGTGTGCTGGATAGCTTTAGTGTCAACTTGACAGACCTGGGTTGAGGGAGCCTCAATTGGGGAATTGACTCCGTTGGATTGGCCTGTGGCCATATCTGTTGAGTACTGTCTTGATTGTCAAGCATTGAGGGAGGGCCCAGCCCACAATGAGTGGTGCCACCCTGGGCAGGTTGTTGTGTACTGTATAAGAAGGCAGGCTGGGCATGAGCCAGGGAAGCAAGCCAGTGAACAGCATTCCTCCATAACCTGTGCTTCACTCCTGCCTCCAGGTTCCTGCCCTGAGTTCCTGCCTTGGGCTCCCTAAGTGATGAACTGTGACCAGAAGATGTAAGCTGAATAAACCCTTTCCTCCCCAAGTTGGTGTCGGTCAGAGTGTTTTGTCACAGGAAGACAAACTAGAAAATCTAGTATATCTTTTATTTTTTAATATAAATAATTTTTCATTATTAAACTTTTTCCATAGGTATACATCATCTCTCAATCGAATCTAGAATTGCTTCCCTTTCCATGCCCCCCATGCCTCCTAGTCCCTACACTCTGCCATACATGTCCGTATCTTTTTCTGAGTCTTTCCAGAGTTTTTTCAGTTCTTTTTTTTTT
>VZQC01010436.1:248793-351968 GCA_009823505.1 Rhizomys pruinosus
CCTTGGCAATCCCAAAGAACTATCAATCCTGCACTTGTGCTCCACATGGGGGTCTTTCCCTCCCATGTTCCCCCAAATGAAGTCCAGTAAGCACACGTCCTGTCTGGATCCCCCTGCATTGGCCTCCATGATACAGCCCAGGTAGGCCAACAATGGCAGTCTATATTCTGACGAGGTTGACATCTCCTTAGGTGTTTAGTCCACAAGCTAGGTATCTCAGTAGTCACCATCTGGCATTAAAGGTTTGGAGGATTCTCGGAGAGACATGATTTCTCAGTTCATATTGGAAGGTTACAAAGCTGTCTCCATGTCTTTAAAGAGTGCCAAAAGCGGTGGCAGCCACAGAGTTGATGCACTTGTTAGTAATAATTGAAGACAGGCCAAACAACAGTACTATCTCTTTTTTTCTTTTTGTCTCTTTACTAAGATCTCAAGTTCTATGTCTCCAATACAGTTTCCTAGTCTGTATCTGGTTGTACTTTCCTTTTGGATGCTTAAGGCCACACAGCTCAGATTAACCAAGGTTTTTGTTTTCTCAAGGTCAGTTGAGGATCTGGTCCTCAGGGGACTCTTGGGGGTTCTTAGGGGGCAGGGGGGAATGCCTTGCTCCTTTTGGCTTATCATTTACCAGTTCCATCCACTTGAGGACAAAATCAGGTCTTGCTAGATCAGGTTTCCTTTTCTGAATCATGAGCATACTTTCCTCTTTATAGACTGGACACTGGCTGAAGTCCCATTAGTGGCTCTCCAAGACCTCCCTGAATAGGAAGACTGGTGACCCCCAATTTGCAGGACATTTCAAGAGATGCCCCCATGCATAATCCCCTAAGACTAAGTTGATCTCTGAGGGCAAGGAACAAAGTTATCCCTTAGGTCCCTTGGCCAAATTGATATGGGCGTTAAGTATGGTTACTAGGCACCCAGAAAGGCTAAGTAGCACCAGCCTATTACATTGCACCTATATTAAAATTGTATCCTTTGGAAACAAACTGTATGTTATTTCCATAGCATATTTCTTGATTCCCATCTTTCCATTTTAATCCCATATTACTCTAAAAGTTGCACACACACCCTCTGTCATGTACCAAAAACCCAAGTACTGAAAATAAATGTTAGGTCAGATCTAGAACCTGTTTAGGGATTCACAATGCAAGAGCAAAGTTATCTTTAGATCATGAGGAATATAACATTAATATTGCTCAGTTTGTCTTCCAACTAGGTACTTGGTACTACCATCCACAGATGAGGGATAACATTCATCTTTTGTCTTTCTGGGATTGTGTTGCTTCACTTAGCATAAAATCTTCTAGTATATCTTTAACAAAAAAAGATATTTGCTTGGGAAGTAGAGATATTATTACCATTGGAGATCATAAAAACCCTCTAGAACATGACAGTTTCAAAATTGACCATGAGTAGATGAAGATAATCATCTCTAAGAAGCAACTGTCAGAAAAAGACAGCCACAAATCTGTCTAAAATTACTGTCTACTGTGAACAGAACTGAAGTCAGGGATTGGTAAGCCACTTCTGGCTCTCATCATTGCCAAAGCACGTCCTTCAGAGATTAGCAGATGTGTGAGTACCAAGCAGTGAGAGATTGCATCTCTGCTAGTCCGGCATGTGCATTTTCCTTTGAAATCCCGAGTATAGCCTGATTCAGCTGCTGATGTGTTTTTACATTGTGGCACTATGTCGACACTAGAGAACAATATTTGGAAAGCTATTGTTTCCACAGCTTGGATCGATTTATGCTCCATTCTGTCTGAAGGCCTCTGTGGTAGTGTGAACCTGCCTGTCTTATGTAGCAATGTGCTAGAAGATTGTTTCTAAATGTTTTAAGCCACATGCTATTAGATCATCTAAGATTATTTTGCTAATGGGGCTTGAATTATAGTTTACAAAAGAAGTTTCAAGAGATCCAAATAAATGAAAGAATTCCATCTAAAGCTGCAGGCATGAATACATCTAGCTTTCCCAAGATTTCGAAATAATAAAACATTGTGAGAAAGATTACAGTACTTCTTACTAAAATATTTAGGGGATAGGATTTAATTAGACACATGATTTCAAAAAGTATTTGAATCATAACACAAATTCTTTCCCATAACCTTCATTTATTCTTTATGAAATGGTATTTTTTTTTCCTGTTCAACATACAAAGAAAGTAATGAGCAGTTCTTTTTGGAAGTAAAGGAAAGAATTCTAAATAAAAATAAATCATCATATTAAAGCTGAGAAAGATATAAAAAATCATTAATCAACTTACTGATTTCCTAAGGTTTATATTTTACAGAGTTTACTATTTTGAAACTCTCATTGCCTGAATAAGCTATGATGGTTCAAGTAGTAGACTTCAGTAATTTACTGTTGGCACTGTTAGATAAAACAGATTGAAATTCTTCCAATGACCAAGGTGTGCCCTGCCATAATTATTGGTAACTTTCTTGTAGAGATCATTATTTATATAAGACCTACAGTACTTCTAAGAGTGGTTTTTATGCCCAAATTTGATTTGGGGTCAATAAAGCCAGAAATTATTTTGAATATTCATCATAATTATTTGCTTTTAATTGTAGAATTCAAAATACTTTCAATATGTGAATGATTATTTTCTAACACTCAAATGTACAGTCCATCATACAATTTTAATTATAAAAAAGGATATGAAAGTGATTATTATATATTCATTATATTTTAAGTGAGTAAAGGCTCTTATTGTATATCCATTATATGTTAACTGAGTAATCATATCTGAATGGGCAGCTGATGGATAAGATAAACTTTTTCACTCTGTTTGATTTGGTATGGCTTTATATTATAACACACAATATCACCACTCCCAAGATATTACACTGAAACAAATCTGCATATCAATTTATTTTTATTGAAGTGGACTATATATTATTTATCAGAATTATTGGACAGTTTGGATAGTTTTAAGCAAGTATCGTTTAGAGAATTCTGACAAAAACAGCACATATTCAATTTTTTTTCTTTCAACATGAGTTTTGATTCCATGTCTTTCTCTAAATATCAAGATATTGTGAATTAGTTTCTTTCTTACACTATTAATATGTTAAGTATAGCAAGCCATTATTTTTCAAAAAATTGAAACAATTGTCAGTGATTAAATTCATATACATAAAAGAGCAACTTAGAAGTAATCACTACTTGATATTAAAAATTATCTTAGTTAAGGTTGAAATTAAGAATTTGAAACGATATACTTTCATCAAAACTAAAATTCAAATCATTTAATAGTCTTAACACAAAAAGAATATCTCAAAATATTAATTTAATATGTTCCATGCCTGTTTTCTTACACAAAATCCTATAGAAAATCAGGGTTAATGCATTAAATTTTCTGACAATAGCTCTGGGAAAATTGACCTTAGAGATTTATGGAAATAAACAGAGGAAAAAGCAGCCATAATACACCAGTCTTAAAACAACAATTAAAATTCAGTGTTTAAATGTCCCTACAAGACTTACAAATAAATCTATTTTAAAACGTTCTTACCATAAAAGACCCTGAGTCTTTGATGAAATGCATTCTTCTGGAAATGAAGGATCAGAAACAATAAAACAAATTAAAATCTCCTTTAGTTTATAATTATTTGGTTCTAAACTCAGGTTAATGCCTTCCTCCTGTCCAAAGAAAAGAGTGGGTGGGCTCTGGTGCCTGTATTTCTAAATTGAAGCTTAGTTTTTATGTTTACTCTTTTATAAGTATATGCATAATATTAACACATCAATCTACCTGTACTACATGTTTCATTATAATAAATGAATTATAGGGGCTGGAGAGATGGCCTAACGGTTAAGAGCGCCTACCCTTCTTACAGAGGACCCGGGTTCAATCCCAAACACCCACATGGTGGCCGCAGAGCCGTCTGAAACTCCAATTTCCAGGAGAGACACTCCAGCTTTCCAGGGAAATCCGCGACCCTCTTTCTGACTCTGTCGGCATTGCACGGACATCGGGGCTGCACAAACCTGCAGGAAAAAAAAAAAAAAAAAAAAAAAAAAAGGAAATATAAAAAAAAAAAAATATATATATATATATATATATTAAAAAAATAATAAATGAATTATAAAGTATATGAAATGTTTCTTTGATAAATGTTATAGGAAGAAAAATAAAATTTGTTTGACTATTATGAATAATTTTAAGATTTTTCTACAAATCCTTTGTACCATTTTAATAGTCAACCAAATTTTCAGCTGAAATTAATCCCAATTTAATCTTGAATTAAGGCTGCAATAAATTATTCTTGATAATCAAATATAAACTTTCACCTCTCCTGTCATGGTCTAAACTCAGTCTCTGAACATTTTCCTTTTTACCACAATGTTTGTAACTTCTCCAAGGAATCTTGTATTCCTGTTAGGTATAATCTTGTTACTATGTCATAATTTGAAAATCTTCAAAATATTGAATATATTTAACTGAAGATTCTTTTGTGATGGTTCTTTAAAAATACTTATTAAGGTCAAGTATGAAAGGTAGTACAGTAATCATAATAAAAATTTCATGAATCTTATATTTTACAGGAAAATATATCTTAAAATATTAAGTAATCTAAAAACATTCAAACATCAATGATTTGAAGTATAGCATATGGTTTTACTAGACTTTATCATTTTTATGTAGATGTCTTCCTTATGCTTAATGATTTTTTCATTTATATTAACATATTAATGAAATTATACAGAATGCCATGTGATAACATACTTATTTCTTAAATACAATTTAATGAAGGAAACACTGTAGAAATTGAGGATTCAGCAGTAATAGTACTGTAAGATTCTTTACATAATCTCCAAGTATATAGAGAGTAGTCTGTGCCCTGTGGGAGATAAGAGACAAGTATGATCTAAGTTGCATTCACAAAGCTGAGCCTTTATCTGAAGATATTCAATATCCACAAATGATACATGATGAATCATTTTTCAAACGTGGTTAAACAAGTGACTTGTTAATTTATCATAATGTTATTTTTCACCCAAAATTTGAACACATTTTAATACTATTAAATGTTATAGAAATTATTTTATAAGACATCAAAATAATATTAATATTCATTTTCTCTCTCATTTTATAACACATGCAAGTTTAATAATAAGTGTGCTTTTTACTAACCAATGCACTAATCTCTTTAAAGTTTCCAAACTAAATTATATGTTGTTTATCTCAAAAGGGTCTGAAAGATAAAGAAAGCAAAATAAGCTAACATTCTGCCAGTAGACACATTTACCATCTACTTTCATGTAAAATAGTTAACTTGCAGTGATTTCCTCTTTTTATATATTCATTCATATGTATATTTTTGTTTGATAATATAAAGCATAAAATTTCAAAAATAAAACAAATATGTTTCTGCTATGTTAAATATTTTGAGTTAGACATATGAATTTATCTCAGTTTTCTCCTAGATGTAGAAAAACATGAAAATATATATTTGAAAAGTAAACTCACCAAGTAATAGAAGTGCAGAAACTGACTGGAATATATTAGCAAAGGGAAGTCAAACCAAGGGGAGAACTATCTGATGGAAATCTACTAAATGCTATTTGGTTATTTTCATGAGGTTAAAGAGACTAGAAATAATTACCAGATAATGAATGTAACGTAATACACAAAAACAGAAAGAACCCACTGAAACCAATCAAAGAAGAAGAAGAAGAAAAAATAAACAGGATAGTAGTAGGTAAAAAATTTTATATTTTAAATTCATGGTTTAAACACATATTTTTAAATTTTTATTTCTCAGATTTTAGATTTCTAGACTGAATATATATATATATATATATATATATATATATACATATATAGACTGACTATATATAGACTGAATATATACATTCAAATTTCAGTTTAATTAAATCAAGAACAGTTAGAAAATCAGTTGGAGTACTGAAAATAAAACAGGAAAATAGTAAAGAGGAAAAGGCACAGATTACAAATTTAGGAACTAGAAGACCAGGATTGTGAGAAGACTATTTCTAAGTTACTGAATTTTAGAAATTTTAGTAAGGTAATATTATTTTCAAATTATTAACAACCTTGAAGCAAGAATTTCTGTGCTAAACTTGCACCTGGATCTCTCCTCATACTTCATTATAGTAGCTGCATGAATTTTGATTTTAAATGTCCAGGAGGGATTGGGACTAGATGGGTGCATAGGACAGAAATACTAGGTGTGATTCAATTTATAGATGAGTGCATGTCTGTTACCACACTTCTTTGCATTAACATCTTTGCGTTAACATCCACATCTCGAATCAATCACACTTGTGTCACTATTTGATATTATATTTTTGCTCTTTTTGACATTTTATAAAGTGATTGATGAGAAAAAAAAAACTTAAACATAATATAATTTACTATAGACAAATATTGAAATTGTGTGTACAGTAGAAATTGTGTCATATTTCCAATTATCAAAATATTTCAACAGAAATGAATCTACATTAAATTATTCTTGATATTTGTGAATTTTGTATTCATAATGATAACCTAAATCAATTTAACTTAATATGAACCTATCTAGTTACAAAGGTACCAAATATTTATCTATAATTAGGATCTTATAACAAGTTCTTAGGACTATAGCAGACATTGAGCAATAATAGAATGTAATATTGCAATATTATTCTACTTAATGTTTTGTTCATGGTTTACCAAAAATTTGATGTTTATGTTATTGCCTAACAAAGAGGATTACAAAGTTTATTTATAAGATCAAGTTTACATGACAAAATATGGAAAAGATAATTCTATGCAGATTCTCTCATTTTATTTAAATTATTTCCTTAATAAGTATAGAGATTTCTTCTGCTTTTCTGAATGCTCACCTAATTACTATGAAGAGTTTGGTAGTGATTTACAATACAAAATATTATATTTTTAAGATCAAGTCTCTTTCTCTAGAAAATCAGCATGAGGCTATCTGAACATAATATATTGACATCAATAAAGATTTGCTATGACATTAGCTCAGCTACTGTCAGTTGAAGTCAATTCAAAAATACTGCTAAATCTCTTTAGAGGCAATATTTAATGCACAAAATGAGAAATCTGAGTTAGAAAATGTAATTTGTGAGTATGCTATCACTACATAGAGATAATATTTACTTTTAATATAGGAATATAATATTTAAAAAAGATAGCTGATAGAGAACATAGCTTTATTTTTTTTTAATTTGTATGCTGAGTACATTGTGAAATGTCGTAAAGCCTCTTTCTCTAGGTCAATAGTGTTAAAAGCTGACAAATAAAGGTAGTGTATAGCTTAAATATGAGTTTCATTGAAATGAAAGATAAATTCCATTCAAACCACAGTCGTCTGCAGCTTTTCCATAAAAGGTATAGGTACATGAGATACACACACACACACACACACACACACACACACACACACCATACACACAGGTATTTTTTTCAGATTTAAAAAATGTGTTATGAATTTTAATTTATTTTTTGTGTATTTCATACATAGCATGTCAATCAGTTTTAATCTCTTTATACTTATCCCTTCTCTATTGGCACCTTCCTATGTTTCACCCTTAGTTCATGCATTATATCATTTGTGTTAGAGATTATTGTGAAAAATTAATCTCCCTGACAATTCCTCAGTGCCAGTTCATCCACTGAGCTCTAGGAAGCCTACCCTTAGTCCCTCACTTAATGAAGTCCAGTTCTCTCCCAACCCTCAACACTGATTAGCTGATAATATTTGTTCAGCTAGGATTGGTGCCTGCTACCCATTTCTTATGGTTTTTTTTCTGGTTGATCTTGCATGGGTCTTGGGCATGCTGATACCAATATTGTGGGTTCATATGAGCAGGGTCCGAGGAACTCATAGCATTCTACTCTCATATGGTCTTGCATGCCCTCCCTGGCCCTTACAATCTTTCTGCTCCTTATTCCACAAGGGTCCCTGAAGCCCTCTGTCTGTGAAACTGACCTGTTCTTGAACCCACACTCTGTAGACTCTTAATATCCACAGTTTGGGTATTCATGACCTTTTGAGTCCTTGGCCACCTGTTTCATGAGGGAGCATTCTTAATGAGAATTAAGATGTTAATTTGTTTCCTCTTGGCCTCTTGTTCTATGTTGTATGAGCCTTAGGCTTGGAACTTGCATTGTAACTGAATAGCTTAGCCTTGGGCAAATTGGAAACAACGTCTGTGAGTGTCCAGTTATGGGACTATGCAATAGACTTCTTCTGGTGCAGAAGAAGTTCCTTTACTGTTGTGTCTGGGATGTTTGTCTATAAATATAAGGATACTTATTTTGCAATTAGTAAGAGGTTATCATAACCTAGGGATGTGACAACCTTGGTAATTTCTCTAAGATCTATGAACTAAGATCTGAGACCTAAGATCTCCAGCAGTGTGTATCTGGCTATCATTACAGTACCACTCATGAACTTCCTCCCATTGATTGGGGATTAATTCCAGTGAGTTAGCCATTGATTGATCACAAGATAGTGCCACTAATGCACCGATGTTTTCTACTGTGCTAGATATTGATGTAGATATTCGGTCTTAAAGATGGTGTTGGACACACACAGGTATTTTTATAGTAAAGGATATTTAATCCTAGCACTTGGGAGGCAGAGGCAGCGGATCTTTGTGAGTTCAAATCCAGCCTGGTCTACAGAGTGAGTTCCAGGACANGACCAGCTTGGAAGCACAGAAGGACCCTTTTATTCTCAAAAAAAGGACAAAAAAAAAAAAAAAAAAACAAAAAAAAAGGATATTTACACTATCGACCAATCTACGTTGTTGGGAATAAGTATAAACAGGAAATGTTTAACATTTAAACAGAATAAAACTTACATGATAACAAAAAGTTGTTTAGAAAAAATGTCTAGGGGCTGGAGAGATGGCATGCGTTTTTAGAGGAGGTTCATTCCAAATGCTCTTAACAGGGACCCAGGTTCATTCCCAGCAACCACATGGCGACTAAGAACCGTCTTTAACTCTTGTTCCAGGGGAATTCGACTCCCTCTTCTGACCAGAAGAAACAGTGCACCCACCTACATGAAGACAGTACACTATTACACATAAAAGAAAGAAAAGAAGAAAAACAAGAAAAGAGTCTCTAGAACAAAGTAGAAACCTTGAAGCATTATATAGAAGAATTCTTCAAATCAAAAGAAAAAAAGTTGGACCATGAGACGGATGCAAATAACTAAGGGGATTTTTTACTGATCATGATGGGTAGAAATTGCTTGTAATGAATGTATAGTCACATCCAAAACATTGCGCTATTGTATAAGTTCGTGCTACGGTTGGGGAAATTTGATTATATTAAAAGTGGACTGAGATCATTTAATACATTTTACAGAGAATTTTTTGGTGTTTATAGGGAGATTCAGGCTTGGAAAGTCTTCAAATTTATTTTAGAAAATAAAGAGAAAAAAACCTACCCAGCATTGAATAACCACATAACACAAAAAAAAAAACAAGGAAACTGATGAACTAAAAATCTCGCAACTTCACAGAGAATAACCAGAGAAAGAATAATGAGACATTTCCTGCAGTTTGAGAGTTAAAATTCAAATCAACTTCATTCCCCTGTCATAATACCAAATTATGTGGATCATATTAGGGGTGTATGTAGTTGTCATGAATGTAACACTTTTTTTTTCATTTGAATAACAACAACTGGCAAAAAGAGTCAATTTGAGTAACATTTAATATTTTAACTTCTTATATACACACAATCTTATACTGAGATTGAAAATGTGATAAAATGTTTAGAATCATTTTTCCAAAAATTTGTGACCAATATGAATAAATGTTGTATTAAATATTTTGAAAATGAGTCATATAAACAAAAGTTAAGTGAAAAAAAATAAACTCTTAATTTTCAGTAATCATGTATATTATGTGTCGTGTGTGTGGGTGTTGTGTGTGTTGTGTGTTTGTTGTTGTGTGTTGTGTCTGTGTGTCTTGTGTGTGTTGTTGTGTGTTGTGTTGTGTTCTGTGTGTGGGGAGGGTTCGTTTTCATTTTGCAGAGGTGACAGGATGATATCCAGTGCCTTCCTCATGCCTGAACTTTGTATTTGGGGGGCATGATCTGTCATGGAACTTGGTGTTTGTCCATTATATTTAGACAGACAAGGTGGCCCTCAACCCCTTGGGTCTTCAATTCTCTACTTCTCCAGTACTAAGATTTAAGTGACATATACCTGTGGATATCATTTTTAAATATAATTAATTGAATTTTTATGACACTTTATGTAATAATCAAAAAATATTTTATATATGATTTTGCCCTTGAAATCATCCTCCCAGTGGATTTCATGATTTATCATATATTGCTAAGGCCTATCAAATCCAGTTTGTTTGTCCCCATAATTTCCTCAGTGTTTTTTCTTCCACTGGAACCTAGTCAGCCACAATCAGCTAGATCAGTTCCTTAAATTGGACCAACTCAGGGCTGAGAGATGGCTAAGAGAACTGGCTGCTCTTGCAGAGGACCCAATTTGATTCTCAGGCACACACGTAGAACACAAAAAAAAAAACTCCAGTTCCAGGCATATGAGTCATTTTTGATCTCCACAGGCATTTCATGGCAACAGCACTACACATTCACAAACAATATAAAAATATAAAATAAAAAAAAATAAAAAATAACATTATAAATATTGAGAACCAGGCCCCAAATTGGCTTCATTCAGCAATGCATCAGCTGTGCCAATAGGTATTTTGAAATTACGATTGGGGCTTCTTATGCATTTTCCCAGTTCTAGGTTGGGTTTGTCTGGTTTGAGTATTAATGTTGTCACATTTTTTATGGGCCATTAATAGAGATAGAAATTTCAAGTCCACATGCTGTTTATTAAACCACTTCACTAATAGAGCCAAATCCCAATCTGTAGGATGCTTATATTGTGATAGTATTGTGACACCAATGGAATTATTAAATATCAAACCATTTTATACGTCTTGTACAAACACGGAATTTTTATGTTTGTATTGTGGGGTCATTCACAAAGGGAGTGTTTGAGTTGCAAGTGTGCTAATGTGCTAAGGAGATGCTTTTAGAACCTGAAAACCGTTGGGCAACTGTTATTAACATTCGAAGGGGCAGTAGAGAATATTGTTAAAGGCTGATTTGAATGCAAGATTTTCCTGTACTTCTTTGACCAGTTAGAAGACTATATACTGTACAAGTTCCCATGTATTGTTCATGTTCATTGAGCATTTATTACTGTATTACAATGATTTTTTAATTTTCTAGTACAGATATAAATTGTAAGTCCCTGGGGGAACGTGGCACAGAAAAGTGGCCCTGCTGAACCTAGGCTATAGTCCACACTGGGAAAACAAAACATATGATTTTAACCACGTTAGACATCTCACATCAGACCATCTGCGAGGAAGTAATCACCAAATAACCCTAGTTGACACTAAGTGAATCAGCACCACCCCCCTTGAGCTTCCAGGAAGGATAATTAAGTGGTTGTTATTTTAAAACAATACATTATGGAGTAATTGATTTTGATGCAATGGATTCCCAGAACAAAGATCACTCAGACCCTGGAAACATTGCCAGCTCTAAATCCAGTACCAGTGCCATGTCCCTGTCTATGTTTTTGGCTCTTTTACATTTTGAGATTCATTGTAGCAAGATTCCAAGTCTTTAGGCACATAGTTTTATAAAATTAATGGAGAAAATTAAAATTATATGTAATTTCCCAAAAAAACACTTCTCTTAAAAATACTCTTAATTTTACCACAAAATCCTGACTTGATCCAAATACGTGTTCCAAAAGGGAAGAACTTTTAGTGGTTGTACACTGAAATACTATGTTATGCCAATAGTCAAATTATGCTTTAACCATAAAATCACGTTAGCACATATTAGATGGAGCTTCACTTAATACTGTAAATAGAGTACCCTGTGCAAAAAGTAGATTTTATTAAATAGTTATAAATATTTTGTTAATATGATTTATACTAAATTATGCTTTTTGGTATAGGAAACATTGAATATTTTAAGGCACATATACTTGTTTTGAAACTTTATAGACAAACATTGTTACATTTATAACGGACACACTTTGTTTTTATTCAATATAATTTTTTCTTGGAATAGTGCAAGATTATTATCAAGTAAGATACTCCATAATCTTTTTCTTACCAAACATCAAATTGCACAGCTAATCCTAGTAAACTGCTTTCATGGTTTTTTTTTTAAGAGAAACCTCCAACTTTTCCAGAACACTGTTTCCAAGCTTGTTCCAGTACCATGGGGTAGTCAATCCCAGAACCTCAAGTTCACAAAGTGAAAATTATTCCTCAACTGAACTGAAAACACTCCTGATATTCCATTTGTATAACCACATTGAAGTGGTTATAAAACTGAACACCACACACTACTCAGTGAGCATAAGCTGACAAATTGGGGAAAGAGCAAACATAGATAGAAATAACTATTCAACAAAGGTGAGATCACTACTTCCATACCTAGAAAAGTCACCAAGGGACACAAACCCAGATTGTTCGCCTTATTTCAGTAAAAAAAAAAAAAAAACCCAACACATTCAATAAAAAAAACAGTATTGCAGAGTTTATTTTATTAGCTCTGAATCGGTCCTTATTAAACATGCACGCAGCATGAACGGAAATCCATTATGCATTAGGTTGTTCATTCCCTCTTGGCTTAGCGCTCTACAAGACTGTCCCCTTTTCCTTGCAGGCTGACGTCTTTTCTACGGCTTAGGATTCTGGCAAAGGAGAGGTGGAGGGACACCCAGGGATTTTTACTCAATGGAATGGGAAAGAGAATAGACAGACATATAGACTATAGGCACGTGACTCAGGAAAGCCTGAGAATAGGACTCAAACTTATGTTGGAAATCAAGGCTTATTTTATACTACACCCAGCATGGGCTGGGACGATGTACATACAATTGGGGATGGTGGAGCAGTTTTGGGACAAAGGAACCTTCAGGCTAAAAATCCAGATTCAAATCGTTTGCCTTAGAGATCAAAAACAGCCCAGGTCCTCACGGTCGTGAAATGCAACAGCCAGGGCCAGGATTTTCACAGGCTGTTCAGGTAACTGATTTTAAGTGCTGCTTGCCAAAAGGACTACCCACAACACCAATAAAAAAAATAATAATTCCTAAAAGTCAAAAAACAAAATCAAAATGGTAAAATCTGAAAGGAATGGCAATAGATAAAACAATTCTGAGCAATGTAAACATTATTTAATATGTTGAGGAACCAAGGCGGTATGGGAACGGAAAACGACTGGAAGGAACTTCATTCCAAAACCCAGTTGAATGGTACGAAGTGAAAATTATTTAGATGAAAATTTATTAAAATTTAAAAAAAAAATAAATAAAACGAACATTTGATAAAAAAAAAGCCAAACGGAAATAAAAACTAGATTTTTTAAATGAAAGAACAGAGGAATTTGGAGGATCGAAACAACGCTGTTGGTGAAGGGAACATCAGTTTAAAAAATGTTCAAGTTCAATATAAATTTTTGAAAATATGCACTTTTTGTAACGATTCCAGAAAAAAAAGAGCTAAAACATTAATAAAGCAAAAAAAAAAAAAAGAATGAGGAAAAAAAAAACACCCTGTTTTTTAATTAGGCAAGAAGGGTTCTTTTTTTTAATTTAATATTTATCATTTCGGTTATGTCTATGATTGTACTTTCTCTGCATGTAGGTTGGTTTGCACCTGTTGTTTGTTTGCAATGGGCCAACAGGGATCGAGGAGGGGTTCTTGGATTTTTCCCCCTGGATGCTAGTTAAAGACGTTCTCAGCCTTCCAAAATGTGGGAGCTGGGAGATTTGAAACCCAGGGTCCCTTCTTGCATAAGAGCCAGTCAGTGCTTACTCTTAACTGGCTAGGGGCCCATCTCTACCGCCCCCACACGAAGGTTTATTAATAATTAATACTAACATTGGCAGACAAGAAAACTTCCCACCATTACAGGAAAAAGATACGCTATTAACACACTAATATCTTGGCTGGGGCTGCGAGAAGAAACTTGGCCTAGGCGGTTGAGAGACGCTGATTTGCTTTGCCGAAAACCAAGGTTTAGATTCCCAGCTCACAATGGGCAGTTGAGAAACCGTCTTTTTTTTTTTTTTCAGCTAAGACATACTTTTTATTTTGAAAACACCATCCTGTGCTAGCATGGCTTAAACAACTACAGATTCTTCTTTTTTTTAATTTTATTTTTTATTGATGCTTTGTGTATTTTTTTTCTTTTTATCTTGTTACAGCTTTTCATTCATTTGGCATATCCCCTTCCGCTTCCCCCCCCCCACCCCCTACCCACTCCCCGAGTTCTGTCCGCATTCTGCCCATACTTTTTCTCACTATCTCTTCTTCTCTGCCTCTCGTTTGCTTTTGTTTTCTTTTTTTTACACCTTAAGTGCTGATATCTTTTGTGGTACACGGATTCCTTACCTGTCAAAACCACGTTTGTCAGCCGTTGTGCCCCCAACCCACCCACCCGCTTTCCGGGTCCCCCCCTCCCGCGGGGGGGAAAAAAAAAAAAAAAAAAAAAGGATATTTACATTCGATCATCTAAGTTGTGAATAAGTATAAACAGAAATGTTACATATAAACAGAATAAAACTTACATGATAACAAAGTTGTTAGAAAAATGTCTAGGGGCTGGAGAGATGGCTCAGCGATTAAGAGCACCAACTGATCTTACAGAGGACCCAGGTTCAATTCCCAGCACCCACATGGCGACTAAGAACCGTCTTTAACTCTTGTTCCAGGGGAATCTGACTCCCTCTTCTGACCAGAAGAAACAGGTGCACCAACCTACATGAAGACAGTACACTCATACACATAAAAAAGAAAAGAAAAGAAAAGATGTCTAGAACAAAGTAGAAACCTTGAAGCATTATATAGAAGAATCTTCAAATCAAAAGAAAAAGTTGGACCATGAGACGGTGCAAATAGACAAGGGAGTTTTTAATGATCATGATGGGTAGAAAATTGCTTAGTAATGAACTGTATAGTCATCAAAACATAGCGTATTGTATAAGTTCGTGCTAGTTTGGGAAAATTTGATTTAAAAGTGGACTGAGATCATGTAATACATATTTACAGAGATATTTTGGTGTTTATAGGAGAGATTCAGGCTTGAGAAAATGTCATATCATAATTTTATACCCAGAAAAAAGAAAACCAATTCCACTTAGAGATACATTAATGCAAAACAAGGAAACATGATACTAAAAATCTCGCAACTTCACAGAGAATAACCAGAGAAAGAATAATGAGACATTTCCTGCAGTTTGAGAGTTAAAATTCAAATCAACTTCATTCCCCTGTCATAATACCAAATTATGTGGATCATATTAGGGGTGTATGTAGTTGTCATAAGTGGTAACATTTTTTTTTCATTTGAATAACAACAACTGGCAAAAAGAGTCAATTTGAGTAACATTTAATATTTTAACTTCTTAGTATATAGCACACATCTATACTGAGATTGAAAATGTGATAAAATGTTTAGAATCAATTTTGCCAAATTTGTGACAATATGAAAAATGTATGTATTAAATATTTTGATAATGAGTCATATAAATCAAAGTTAAGTAGAAAAATAAAATTTCTTTCTTAGATTTCAGAATCATGTATATATGTGTCTGTGGTGTGTGTGTGTGTGTGTGTGTGTGTGTGTCTGTGTCTGTGTGTGTGTGTGTGTGTGTGTGTCTGTGTGTGGGGAGGGTTCAGTTTTCATGCAGAGGTGACAGGATGATATCCAGTACCTTCCTCAATTGCTCTGAACTTTGTATTTGGAGACATGATCTGTCATGGAACTTGGTGTTTGTCCATTATATTTAGACAGACAAGGTGGCCCTCAACTTCCCTTGGGTCTTCATATCTCTACTTCTCCAGTACTAAGATTTAAGGTACATATACCTGTGGATATCATTTTTAATATATATATTTAATTGAATTTGTGCACTTTATGTAATATATCAAAAATATTTATATATGATTTGCACTTGAAATCATCCTCCCAGTGGATTTCATGCATTCTATCATATATGCTAAGGCCTATCAAATCCAGTTTGTGTCCCCATAATTTCCTCAGTGTTATTTCTTCCACTGGAACCTAGTCAGCCACATATCTAGCATCAGTTCCTTAAATTGGACCAACTCAGGGCTGAGAGATGGCTAAGAGAACTGGCTGCTCTTGCAGAGGACCCAATTTGATTCTCAGCATGCACATGGTAGCTAGAAACAATCTGTAACTCCAGTTCCAAGGGATATGATGTCATTTTTGATCTCCACAGGCATTTCATGACAAGGGGGCACTTACATGCAGGCAATACACTCATACACATAAAATAAAAATAACATATAAAATATTAGAAAAGACCAAATTGGCTTCATTCAGCAATGATCAGCTGCCAATAGGTATTTGAATAAGATTGGGGCTTCTTATGCATTTTCCCAGTTCTAGGTTGGGTTTTGTCTGGTTTGAGTATTAATGTTGTCACAATTTTAATGTGCATACTAGAGATAGAAATTCAAGTCCACATGCTGTTTATAAACACTTCACTAATAGAGCCAAATCCCAATCTGCTAGGATGCTTATATGTGCAATAGTATTGTGACACAATGGAATTAATTAAATACAAACCATTTATACGTCTTGTACAACACGGAATTTTTATGTTTGTATGTGGGGTCATCACAAAGGATTGTTGAGTATGCAAGTGCTGCTAATGTGCTAAGGAGATGCTTTATGAAACCTGAAAACCCATTGGGCAACTGTCATTAACATCTGAAGGACAGCTAGAGAAGTATTGTTAAAGGCTGAATTTGAATGCAAGATTCCCTGATACTTCTTTGACCAGTTCAGAAGACTATATACTGTACAAGTTCCCAGTTATTTGTCATGTTCATTGAGCATTTTAAACTGTTATACAATGATTTCAACTTTTCTAGTACAGATATAAATTGATAGTCCCTGAGGGAACGTGGCACAGAAAAGTGGCCCTGCTGAACCTAGCCTATAGTCAACACTGGGAAAACAAAACATATGATTTTAACCACGTTAGACATCTCACATCAGACCATCTGCGAGGAAGTAATCACCAAATAACCCTAGTTGACACTAAGTGAATCAGCACCACCCCCCTTGAGCTTCCAGGAAGGATAATTAAGTGGTTGTTATTTTAAAACAATACATTATGGAGTTATTGATTTTGATGCAATGGATTCCCAGAACAAAGATCACTCAGACCCTGGAAACATTGCCAGCTCTAAATCCAGTACCAGTGCCATGTCCCTGTCTATGTTTTTGGCTCTTTTACATTTTGAGATTCATTGTAGCAAGATTCCAAGTCTTTAGGCACATAGTTTTATAAAATTAATGGAGAAAATTAAAATTATATGTAATTCCATAAAAACGACATTCTCTTAAAAATACTCTAAATGTTACCACAAAATCCTGCTATTGATCCAAATAGCTGTTCCAAAAGGGAAGAACTTCAGAGTGTTGTACACTGAAATACTATGTAATGCCAATAGTCAAATTATGCTTTAACCATAAAATCACGTTAGCACATATTAGATGGAGCTTCACTTAATACTGTAAATAGAGTACCCTGTGCAAAAAGTAGATTTTAATTAAATAGTTATAAATATTGTTTAATATGATAATTATACTAAATTATGCTTTTTGGTATAGGAAACATTGAAATATTTAAGGCACATATACTGGTTTTGAAACTTTATAGACAAACATTGTTACATTTATACATGGACACACTATTGTTTTTATTCAAATATATATTTTCTTGGAATAGTGCAAGATTATAATCAAGTAAGATACTCCAGTAATCTTTTCCTTACCACACATCAAATTGCACAGCTAATCCTAGTAAACTGCTTTCATAGGTTTTTTTTTTAAGAGAAACCTCCAACTTTTCCAGACCATCCTGCCAAGCTGTTCCAGTACCATGGGGAGTCAATCACAGAACCTCAAGTCAAAAGTTGAAAATATCCTCAACTGAACTGAAAACACTCCTGATATTCCATTTGTATAACCACATGAAGTGGTTATAAAACTGAACACCACACACTACTCAGTGAGCCATAAGCTGACAAATTGGGGAAAGAGCAAACATAGATAGAAATAACTATTCAACAAAGATGAGATCACCTATCCATACCTAGAAAAGTCACCAAGGGACACAAACCCAGATGCCTAGCTCTCATATAAAAAAAAAAAAAAACCAACAACATGAATAAACAAGACAGTATGTCAGAGTTTATATTAGTCTGAATGGTCCTTTACACATGCATGAACGACATCCATATGCTATTAGTTGTTCTTCCCTCCTTGGCTTAGCTCTAAGACTGTCCCCTTCCTGCAGGCTGACAGTCTCTAGGCTTAGCTCTGGCAAGGAGAGGGGAGGGACCACCAGGGATTTTACTCAATGGAATGGAAAGAGAAAGACAGACATATAGACATATAGGCACAGACTCAGAGAAAGCCTGAGGGAATAGACTCAACTTTAATGTTGGAAATCAAGGCTTATATACTAACCCAGGCATGGGCTGGGACATGTACATACAATTGGGGGCTGGAGCAGGTAATTGGGACAAAGGAACCTCAGGCTAAAATCCAGATCAAAGTTCTTTCCTGAGAGATCAAAGGACAGTCCAGTCTTTCACAGGTCTGTGAGAAACAGCATGGGTCAAGGCTGTGAGGTAACTGCTTTTAAGTGCTTCTGCCAAAAGAATACCCACAACATTATATCTCCTGAAGTTTTCACCTCTATCATGGTATCTTCTGAGAATGGCAACCTGGTAGATGCAAGAGACAATGATTTCAAGTAACAATTATAAATATGTTCAAGGAACTCAAGGAGGATATGAATGAAAGACTGAAGGAATTCACAAACAGTTTAATGTACTAAGTAAAATTATTTAGAAGATAAAATTAAAATTCAGTAAAGAGAGATATTCTTTGAAAAAAAAGCCAAACTGAAATAAAACTTTAAATGAAAGACAGAGGAATTTGAGATCTTGAAAACAAGCTTTGGTGAAGGGATCACTCAGTTAAAAAATGTCAAGTCAATAACAATGCTTGAAAAATATGCAAAACCTCTGTGATTCCATAAAAAGTCTAAAACTATTAATAATACGCAGAGAATGAGGAAAAAAACACCCCATGTCAAAGGCACAGAGGGTATTATTTTTTTAATTTAATTTATTTTCGTATGTCTATGAATGTACTGTCTGCATGTAGGTTGGTGCACCTGTGTTGTGCAATGCCACAGGGATCAGAAGAGGGTTTTGGATTCCCCCTGGAACTGTAGTTAAAGACGGTTCTCAGCCTCCATGTGGGAGCTGGAGATTGAACCCAGGTCCTCTGCAAGAGCAGTCAGTGCTCTTAACTGCTAGGCCATCTCTACAGCCCCCACAGAAGGTATTATTAATAATTATTAATAAAATTGCAGAAGAAAACTTCCCACATACAGGGAAAAAGATACCTATTAAAACTAATGATTCTTGGGGCTGGAGAAATGGCCTAGCGGTTGAGAGAGCTGATTGCTCTTGCAGAAGACCAAGGTTGGATCCCCAGCATCACATGGCAGTTGAGAACCGTCTTTTTTTTTTTTTCAGCTAAGAATACTTTATTATTTGAAACCATCCTGTGATAAGCTGCTTAAACTAAAGTATTCTTTTTTTTTTTATTAATTTTATTTGTTTATTGATGCTTTGTGTATTTCATACATCATTTTCAAATTGAGTTTAGCATATCCCCCTTCCCTTCCCCCCAACTCCCAACCCCTACCCATCCCAGATATGCCTTTTTTTTGGGGGGCCCCCATAACTTTTCTACATCCTTTCTTGCTTGTTTTGTTTTGTTTTCATTTTTTTTTACCATAAGTTGATAATTTGTGAGTACAGCAATCCTTCATGTCAAAACCATTTTGCAAGCAGTTGTGCCTAATCCCACACAGCTCCTGGGTCCCCCCATCCAGCCGGGGGGGCTTGTATGTTCAAAAAAAAAAAAAAAAAAAAAAAGTGTCCAGTCTATATTGTTGTAGTTTCACCATACCCCCAATCGCAGCCCCTTTAAATTCTACACAACACCCTCTTCCGCAGATTTCCTTAGGTTTAGAAAAGGGGCACCGGTGGGTGAGAAGCAAAACACTCTACTTTCTTTCATGGGCTGATGTCTTGGTTCTTAGTCAATTTGGCTGTTTTCTTCCTGGCTGCCAGTTGTCCAGGCATTAACCTTTCGATCCTATAATGAAGCACAAGCAATTATATATTTAGGTATTTAAACAGTACAATACATTAGCCTTTCGATCCTACTAATGAAGCACACGCAATTATATATATAGGTATTTAAACATACTAATGTTATGGTAGGTTACTTTGTATAGGACACAGATGTTTGGATGGTATGGTCAATTCGAATTACATTTTCTTCTGTCAGGTATGGCAGGGTCTTATGTGGTTCTATAAACACCTCCTAACCATTAGAGGATGTAAGTTGTGGGCATCCGCCATGGGTTATTCCTCCAAGGAGAACGCTAATAGCCAATTAGATTGGGATATACAGACATACATATGGCTGCCACTGACTGCACAGTATTTCCAGGCAGATGAGGTGTACCTGATGCTGACGTACCTAATAAAAAGGGGGATATACATAGATATGAAAACCTTTTGTCAAAAAAACCTTGCATCCCAAATCTTAAACTAACTATGGGAAAGGCTTTGTATGTTCCAACAGGCCAGAGTTTCACCAACTAAATGGCTTTAGGAACGAAATTGCAAACTTTTGCAGTGAGTACGATGTACCAGAAAGTGCCAGCAGAGGATTGACTCCTCTGGGCATTAAGGGAAGAAATGCCTCAGAATGCTGCGCCGACAACAGGCCCCTCTGTGGATCCTACTAGTAACAACTATTTTTCATGATTCCTAACGAGCTACCTTCTAGGTGTCGCAAAGGTTTTAATACAAGCGACTTTCTTAACTCCCCCCATAGAATAAGGAGACCTCTGATGCTGCTGAGGTCTTCTCCAGCTGTAGATTGTGCCAGCTGTTATAGAGGTCTTCTCTTGTAAAACAGTAAAAACACTGCCTTCTTTAATGACTAATGGACATAGAAACTCTGAAAAGGATTATTCTCTATTCAGAACCAAATATAATGCTAAAGTCTCCTTAAGCTATGCACTTAAACAAAATATATTAATACAGGAGCTCTGACATCAACAATGGATTATTCTACCAAGGAGATGTTGGCCAGGGGATCCAAGCTCCCACAAATGGTAAAGGCTCCTTGCCTCCAAACTGGGATATCTGCAGGAAGAGAGGTGATAAGGCCTTGCTGTTGAAGACCTGATATAAACATGGGAAAGATGTATGGAGACCGCACTTGCAAGCATACACATGGTCTCTGGAATGCCAGAGAGTGTTACCAAAGGCCACTAAACCAATAAAGCAAATACAGGTCTCCTTGAGTCAAGCAAGACTCCTCCATCAGCACCAGAGAACCGCCTTTAACTCCAGTTCCACGGGAATCCGACACCCTCTTCTGACCTCCGCGGCATTGCATGACACAGATGCACAGACCTGCATGCAGATAGTACATTTATACACATAAATAAGTAAATAAATATTAAAATAAATAAATAAAACTAATGATTATCTCTGTTCTTACCCAAGAAGTTTCCTTATACAGCAGATGATGATTGAAACAGAGACCCATTATGGCCAACATGAAGAGAATAAGAGAACACACAGTGCTTATCCATGAATAGGACACCTATGTAAAACAGCCTTACAAGGCTTCAGTATCATTGTGAAAGTGGGTGGAGAGAGAATAAAAGAGCTAGAGTGGTGGATGGTCACAGGGAAACACTTTTCTAGACATCTGGTACATTACCTATATCACTTAACAGCCATGGTTGCATGCTGTTAGCGTGGTGATAGCAACTTCCATGTAACCTAAAGCTAGCAAAATCCCAGAAAAGACACAGAATAGTGGGTTAGAAATGCCAACCATATTTGAGGAACTACTAGCCACCAATGGTTGCTGGGAAGGACAGAGTCAGCTTCTTTTAGGGATTTGATTCTTAGTACGTTAACCAGGCTGACGTGTATGGAACTATACTGAAGGGCATTTGGAAACACACATTTTACTTTACAGGCCCCAATATATAATAGATTTCCCCAAACTGGTCAAGGAGTAGTAAGGTGTGAATGCAGATAGAAAATTAGATTTAAATACAATAAAATGATATTGCATACAATTTTCAATTATTCAATAAACTTAAAATTCTAAAAAGTTAACAGTCCTTATAACCTCTTTTTCAGCACAACAAAAGAGAAAATACGCCTATTTAAGAAAACAGGTTGGGAAAAATTGTTCATTTGATTATACTTCTACTCTAATAATCTTAACAGATTTAGATGTCTACCCTTTACAGGACAGAGAAAGAAAGAAGGTTAGGCCACAGACCTGAAAACAGTACCAGGCCTGCTATTTAAAGACTAGATTGGTTAAAGCCTCACATCCCTAAGCTTCAGGCTGGTTTCTGGGGACTAAATACAAGAACTCTATTAGGCCAGGTGGCCAGCTCATGACCTTTCCCAATCTGATGTTCCAGAGGAATGGTGACTCACCACCAGAATGAAAACAAACAGAGCTTTCTGTCTAGTAGTGAAGTTCCAGACCCATAAGGTGATAGCCAGTACCCAAATAGAAACCAAAGGAATGGTACTCATGTTATAGGTTACACAGCCTTTAGGCAGTCATCAGCCTCAAGCAGAACCCTATTTGCTGGGAATATAGTCAAGTCTTAGTCTGTGCTATTTCAAACCTTGGGGTTAAGCTGGGCATTTACCCTCTCTTCCTGAGGCATTGCAGGTGAATGAAGCCACAAGATAGAGATATTAACTTCTGCTTAACATCAGCCTTAGTGTAAGGGATTGTCTCTTTACCCACCTGGAACCTCAAGCAGCAGAATTATTGCAGACTCATTCATATGGACAGGGCTTATCCAAATGTTCTTGTCCAAGGGAGAACACTGTACCCATGATAGTTATTTTCCCCTTACTGTGACAAACTATCTTCTAGAAGCAACATATTGGATAAAGGGCTTATTTAGGCTTACATTTTCAGAGCATAGCTTCTGGTGATAGAAATGCCGTTTTCTGCAGCAAGTCTGTTCATGGTGACAGGAGCTTGAAGCAAGGCATACTCACATGTGGCAGATGTGGAAGCAGAAATCTCTGTCCAGAAACAGAAACAGAAACTCCCTTTAAGATGAACCTCTGCAGTCCTCTTCTGCTATCTATACCATGGTCACAAAGGAACCACATTCTCCTCAAACTTATCAGCTAGGGGCCAGCTGGAGTTTCTGAAGTACATTACATACTAATTTCTTTTTTTTTATTTAATTTTTATTGATGGTTTGTGCATTTCGTACATCATTTTCCAATTCAGATCAGGCATATTTCCCTTTCCCTTCCCCCCCACCCCCACCCCATCCCAGATCATGTATTCTGCCATAACTGTCCTGCATCTTTCAGGTCTTTTTTTTTTCATTTTTTAGCTATAAGTGATAATCCATGAGTATAAGCATCCTTCGTGCAAAACCAATCTACAGACTGTTGTGCCCAAACCCCCACTAATTTCATAACAGCACCCAAGTCAGAAATATCCCTGTTTCATTGTGCCTCACTTCCAGCTATGGTATGAGACTCAATAAACTCCTAGACCTTGCCAGTCCCTGAAACTATAAGATTCAAACAAGAGCCAATTCAATATTAGACTAAATTTGTTTACTTCTCTAAATCCAGTATGTGAAAACATCCAAACACATATATGAAATTTGACAAACGTATGACAATTCATTTAATATATAAGTATCAAAAGTTATATGAAAAGATTTTAATATCATTACCTATCAGAAAACTTGAATAAAAATTGCATTCAAAATTCACTATACAAATATAAGAATGACTAAATCTTAAAAAATTATGACGACATACAATTCAGGCTATGTGAGGCAACTGATACTGGAGAAATAAGATTGAACAACTATTCTGGAAAAGAACCATAGTATCTTGCAAGAGTAAACATGTTATAACACCTACCAACTGAATTCTTGGAAATTTATCCCAGGTAATTATAATGCATGTTCTCAGAAAATCATATTCATAAATGTTCATTTCGGCTTCAATCGTACCAAGAAAAAAGATCTGGGGAAGTGAAACATTTTTATGGTATTGAAATGAATAAGCAAATTACATAAGTACTTAAATATTAGTCAGTAATATAAAGAAAGAAACTACCTGCACTGATCAGAAATGAATAAATGTGAAGATAAAACAACATGAAAATATACATGATATAATATTTTTACAGTATTATACAATTAATTATAATGATGAAGAATACTAAAAGAGAAAAGGAAGGGAGATATCTATAGATAGATGAAGTAACAAAGTATGTTTGGGGGAAAACTTCATGTTGGCTGTGGTTGTAGACACAAGAAGCTAACAAGGAAAAAAATCTACACAACTAACTTATACATACACTTGTATACACACAGAAAAAATGTGAAGTACTAATGAATTTGGTTTTGTTAATTATTAGAGTCCTAGTCATGAGATTGATGTGAAATATCAGTGAGGAAAGTCTACATGGTATATTGCTATTCTATCAATTGTGACAAGGATTTAGTAGGTTCTATTATCCATTCTTATCTTGAAACAACATTTTAAAAATACATGGATATTTTAAAATATTAAATTCATATAGCATAAGGAAAGAGATGTGCTCAGTTAATTAATTCTAAATTTGTCTCTAATTACTGTCTTCCCTTATTAGACTGGATTCCTCATGTACCAACCTATTCCGAACTCATGGTTCATAGCACTCGAATGGTTTTTATGATGTTACAAAGAGCCAGAACTATTGAGTAATCTCTTTTACATTTACTAGATAAAAAGACTGCATAACAACTTACAAGGAAACAAATTTGGTTTTGAACTTTATAGATGAAAATTTAATGAATTTGTATACAAGTATGCTAAATTTTATTGAAAATATAAAAAACTTGACTAAAAAAATCCAACCATAAACGTTGTAGAATCTTTATTCTTCTTTATATTATTTCTAAAATCAATTTAAAGTTTGGAAGGAATATTTAAATAAAATGTTATTAGCAATATCTAATATTGTTTTTCCACTATATGCCATCAGGAAATATAATTTTTATGCCATAAATAATCTACTCCATTATGGCTTATGTGCTAATTTTCTACAAATGAACATTGCAGAGGCGTACTATCTGAAAAGTTTAACTTACAAGCTTTAACTAAATCACACCAACTGAAATACTGTCAACAACCATACTAGAATGATTTTAATATACTTGAAATAGTCTTTGTGAATGATTCATTATGTTGTTATAAACTATAATACAAAATTTTATGGAGCCATGAAACATGCATGATCTCAATGACTCAATATAATTTTAAGACAGCATGTCCAAGATAGTCTAAGGAAAGGAAGTTTGATCCTTTGTTAATTAGACATGTTATTATAAAAGTAAATTGAGACAAGTTACATTAATGTTGTCCTATGTATCATAAATTTCATCAATGAGTTAAAATTGCATGAGTTTTAAAATGCAATATGAGTTAGTGTTCCCTCCTTTACAGAGACAAGTTAAGATTATCACTTAGCTCTCTGTTCATAACCTCTGTTATAAAAAAGTCCAGCAAGCAGCATTCCTACACAATTTCAATATGCATTATATACCCTGGGGACCAGGACTAAGTTCACAGATTTAAGTAAGAAATAAGTAAGAAATTTATGTACAAGAAAGGACTACGGGAAATGGGAAATTATACATGATGAAAATATATCAATACACCAGTTTTCCAGGTTATGCTTCTAATAGTTAAGGAGATTCTTTTCCAAGTATCTCTGAAAAAAAAAAGGTAACCAAATAGTTACCTGATACAACCACATGATTTGCTATTTACATGAACAAAAACAAAGAAGCAGCATTAGGGGAAACTTTTCAGAACTGACATGACAGAGACAAGGTGACCACTTAACTTGACATTTTAGTACCATAAAAATGGGGGTGAGGTATTAAGAAGAAAAAAACTTCTAATTTATGTTTCATTCTGCTATTTATTTAATTTAGAATGCAAAATTTGGTGTTGAAGAGATGGCTTAGCTGTTAAGAACAGTAGCAGCTCTTGCAGAGGACCCAATATCCACATGGCTGTAACTCCAGTTCCAGGGGATCTGATGCCCTCTTTTGATCTCTGTTGGCACTGAAGAACACTGTTTACACACATGTAGGCAATGTACTCATATGTAAAAAATAAAACATAAATTATATATATAAAGGGAATGGAAAATTGAAGCCAACATTTTAATGGTATAATTTGAGGAGAAGAATATTATAAAACTAGAAGACTGAAGGGAATAGGAGGTGAGATTGCACAGAAATAACAATGAATGCAAAGGGCAACATTTCTGACCTGGCCATTGTGTCACAAGCGTCCTGATGATCAGTCCTGTGTGATAATCTTTAGCTCCACAATAGTCCTGCACCAACGCTGCCTCTGATAAACATTTTAAACCCTCTTCTATAATATTTCCTGAGTCATGGTTGGATCAAGCTTAATATAGGAATCCTATCAAGGACAGGCACTTTGCAGATTCTTATTCTGTATACCTTGGCCTGTTGTGTCCATCTGTGTGCATTATATTCTATTGCATGAGGAAGTATTGATGGTAGAGTTGAAAGATGTATTTGTATTCTCTTTGTCCATTATTCCACTATGTGTCATGCACTTTAGGTGTAACAGTTTCATTGTAGATCCATAATTTAGGGCTACACATCTCTCAGACAAACAATCTCTGTGTTAATATGTTTTGGAACGTCATTGGCCTTAAAGATCTGTCAACAGAAGAGAACTCAGGAGTAGCTCTATAAACATAGCCAAATACACAAGGCTGGAGAGGTCATAGATTCTACAGAAAACCCTATCTCTCTCATATCTCTAAACAAATGAAATTTCTTACTGCTTGCTAAATAGGGATCCTTATATTTACAGATAATTTTGCCATACACCACTCACCAAAGAAACATGTTTTGTGGAATAGATGGAAAATATTACAGAGTTCCACAATTGGCTCTAAACATTACTAAGTATTATTATAGAAATGCACAAAACTCAAATAAAATATTTATTTAAAAATGTGATTCTCCCTACGTTGGGAACTGTCAACTATCCATCACTCTGCAGTTTCTGTTGAGGGTCCATGAATTTCCTTTCACTCCATGCTGGAATGAATATATTTTGGTCTTTTAGGGGAGTATTTTTGAGACAGGGTCTTCCTTTAGTCCCAGCTGGCCTGGAACTCGTTCTGTAGACCAGGCTGGCCTTCAACTCACAGAGATCTGCCTGCCTCTGCCTTCCGAGTGCTGGGATTAAAGGTGTGCCCCACCACACCTGGTTATGTTTTGGTCTTTTACAAATCTTTTGGCACCACAGATTTGATTTGTCCAGAAGACTATTTTTTCTCTGGTCCTCCCTGATTTCCAGCTTCAGCAATCTTTCTGTTGCCTCTTCTGAGTTTCTGAGCCTTGAGTGTGGAAGAAATACATTTCTGGCTGAGAATTCCACTGCAACTCACTCCACTTTGACAAGTTACGTATTTGAGAATTTGCTATAGTCCACTGCAGAAGTAAACTTCTCCAATGAGGTCTGAGATCTGGACTAATCTATAAGCAGAGATACGATCTTAGAGGAGAGTTTGGTATTATATAATTTTAACAAATTAATAGTAATAGATTCACATCTGTGGCTGGTGAGCTCCCCAACTATGCTTCTTGGCCAGGTGCTTATTTTCAGGCATGAGTTTCTAGCCAGCCAGAAAAATTTCTTCCTAGTTAACATCAATTTGATTTCCCCATGTCTTTTCACAAATTTATGTGGTGTTTTCAGTGATAGAGATTTACCACCCAGTTATGGTGGGGAACTTAGAAGAATGGCATTGTTTTAGGGGTTTCTAGGATATCTCTGACCAAAATTGGAGGTGAGATATTCACATTTGATAATGGGATATTTATTTTTATTTACATATTTTTTTTGTCTTTTTGAGACAGGGTTTCCCTGTAGCTCTGGCTGTCCTGGAACTCACTCTGTAGACCAGGCTGGCCTTGAACTCACAGAGATCCGCCTGCCTCTGCCTCCCAAGTGCTAGGATTAAAGGTGTGCACCACCACGCTTGGCTTGGGATATTTATTGGCAATATTTGGGATATTTGTTATGTTATGGGGTGAACATAATCCCATGTGGGGTAACTCCAAATATATTCTTTTAAGTGAATATATTCTCAATTTATTCATTTAAAAGGATTTAACTGAGAAAACATAAAATACTAAGTTACTATATTGCTTTCAAAACAAAGACTCCTTCAATTATCCCTCCTTTTATCCTCTCCTTTGCCTTACTTTTCCATCCTTTCTTCCCCTTAAACCTCTTTGCCCAGTACTCCCGTTTTCCACTTCACATCATCTGTGTTCTACTCATCCCCTCTTAAGACTGGTCTTACCTTTCTAACATCTTGAATTTTATTTACAATTCAAATTAAACAAACAAATCTAAAGATTTGATACTAAGATCCTAGGAAAAGTATTATACCCTTTAATAACAATATTTATGCAAGAAACACCAAATTATTTTGTACTACTTGCTTTACTCTTATTTTTAATATTAAACTATAGTGGTCATGAAATAATAGAACATATGCAAGCACATGTGCTAGTATTCAAACAGGCTTGTAAAGTAAATGTTAAATAAAAGTGACATGTCATGAAATATGAATAAATGCCAGTGTCTTAGAACTATGTTTTTATAAAGTAGAAAATACCAATTCAATATGGGTGGCAAGGTAGAATTAAATGGGATGTTTAAATAATTATAAAAATGATTTATAATCTAAAATTAAAGTTGGTGTTTGCCATATGTGCATTTTCCCAGAGGATTTCTGAAGCACTGAACCCCAGAATTAAAGGATTAAGAACACTCCAAAGTAAATCTTTATAATATAAAGGAAAAGCTGGGTATTATTGCTAAAATAAAACAGAATCTGCAGTATTGATTGAAGTGTTTATTTAAATTTTAATTTATTATTATTATTGTTATTTGTATGAGTGTACTGTCTGCATGTAGGTTGGTGCACCTGTGTCATGCAATGCGGCAGAAGTCAGAAGAGGGCGTTGGATTCCCCTGGAACTGGAGTTAAAGATGGTTCTTAGCCACAATATGGGTGCTGGGAATCGAACCCAGGTCCTCTTCAAGAGCAGACAGTGCTCTTAACCACTGAGCTATCTCTCCAGCCCTTGAAGTGTTTCTATTTCCAATGAATTCACAGAATCATTGCAAATCATACAGATATATTAATTCATGTATAAGTCACAACATGTCTGGCTGAGAACCGTCTGTGACTCCAGTTCCAGGAGAGCTCCAGTTCCAGGGGAATCCGAGACCCTCTTCTGACCTCCGCGGCATCGCACGACACGGGTGCACAGACCTGCATGCAGACAATACATTCATACACATAAAAATAAATAAATAAAAAAATTAAAAAAAATTAGTTGAGATGATATAAAATTAATACTCTTACATAACTAGGAACAAATGAAGGACAATTATATAAGTTCAGAGCCAAGATTTCATTACATTAAAATATATTTTGGTTTTAATTTACATGTAGTAATGTAGACATTTATTTGGAGATGTATAATATTTTATGATGTATGCAAAGTTTAATGAATGATCCCATTTTGGTGAAATGACGTTTCTGCATACCTTTCACCTTACTTAGAAATCTCTTTTTATGTTGGAAATGTTAAAATCTTCTTTACTAGCTGTTTGGAATATGCAGTTAAGAATTTCTAGTTGTACTTAAACTACCATGGAAAAGATATTTACAAATTATTCAAATTGTTAGATATATCATGGTATAGCCATAATCCCTCCAGACCCAATCACCTGCTCTCTTCTCAGGCTGAGAAGTATAGTGCTTAAAGCACTATACTTCTCTCAGATAAACATTGTATCTTAAATATAATCTAAGAATACATAGTTTTAGCTAATGTACTCTACTTCTGTGTTGCTATGAATGATGGAAATTCCTTTATAAATTATTAATATTAAAATTTTAAGTGAATTTTATCTATCCATCTGCCCAGAAACATATATATTTTTGCATTTGTCATTGTGAGTTATGTTATAAAAATCAAATGCATAAAGATTTCTTACTCTGACAAAATATTTCTGAATTATAACCAGTATTGAAAACCATTTCTGGTTTTGTATAAAGCCTCTGTCATATTGGCTAAAATGTTAGTGCTATTTTATATCCGCATAAACAGTAAGCATTGTAACAATTTTCTCCAAAGATTTCACTACATCTGTGTCTCTGCTTCTCTCTCTCTCTCTCTCTCTCTCTCTCTCTCTCTCTCTCTCTCTTTCTCTCTCCTTGTGTGTGTGTGTGTGTGTGTGTGTGTGTGTGTGTGTTCAGGTCTCTTTCTCTCTTCAGGCACATGTGCATATCAGGGTGCATGTGTGTAGAGGCCAGAGGTTGGCATCAGGTATCTAGATCACTCCATTTGAACTTTAGTTTTTAAAGGCCATTACTCAGAATATGGAGAACACTGACTAGACTAGTCTGGATTGCTAAAAGCATGTAAGTATTCTCCTGGCTCCATTTTCCAAGCACAAGAGATATAGACATTCTATCAACTCTGGCTTTTTACAGGATACTGAGTAACCAAATTCAGGTTGTCAGGTGGGACTGGTTAATACTTTATCAAAGAAGCCATCTTTCCAGCCCAGACTAATTTTTATTAAATTTAGCTTGGTCAATAAGAATAGAAATATTCCTTCATAATTACATTAGTATTTCATTTTCATGGAATAAAAAACATTTATCTGTGTATGTCTTTCCAAGTGACTTGAGTTTCTTGCAGGTAGCAAATTGTTGCATCTTGAATTTTTATTCAGTTATTGAATCCCTGTATTTAAAGAAGACAATTAAGACCTATACACATTCAAGACATTATAGAAAATTATATAAAATATTATCATAATACTTTCATTCATGTTGTTTTGAATGATCTATACTCACTTATTTATCATTTGTTAATCTTAGATTTTGATGGATCATTTAATTGATAATCTTATTATTTCTTGATTCTCTTTTTTATGTACAGTTACATAACCTTTTTTCTTACATTTAACTTGTAATTCCGGTTTTGTGGTCAACAAATTCCTTTATCTTTCATAGTCTTTATTTTAAAGGAGCTTGGATTGTATAATAATTTATGTTGGAAATTATGTTATTTCAGGTCCTAAATCATTCAATGACTTCCTAGCTTTTACTTTTTCCTCTGAGTGTTTAGTTTTAATATTTGGTTTTGCCTTTCTATATATCTTGGAAATTATCTTTTGGTGACATAAGTATAATCTGTTATGGAGAGTTTCTTTTTCACCATGTTTTTGTAATTTAAATAACTGCTTAGATGTCGATATAGGTATATTTCCTCCATTATTTAAATAATGAATAGATTTTTGTATGCTTTTACTTTGTATCTCAAATAATAGTTTTATTCCAATTACACCTTCTGAGTCTTCTCAGCCTTAGTTATGTTACCAAGTATTAGATCATCAGAGTTTAGTAAATATATCTAAATATAGTTATTATTAGAAGTGAAAATAATTGTAAGCATAAATGCATGAAATATGCAGCCAAAGCTGCAATTTAACATTAGTTATTANGTCCTAAATCATTCAATGACTTCCTAGCTTTTACTTTTTCCTCTGAGTGTTTAGTTTTAATATTTGGTTTTGCCTTTCTATATATCTTGGAAATTATCTTTTGGTGACATAAGTATAATCTGTTATGGAGAGTTTCTTTTTCACCATGTTTTTGTAATTTAAATAACTGCTTAGATGTCGATATAGGTATATTTCCTCCATTATTTAAATAATGAATAGATTTTTGTATGCTTTTACTTTGTATCTCAAATAATAGTTTTATTCCAATTACACCTTCTGAGTCTTCTCAGCCCTAGTTATGTTACCAAGTATTAGATCATCAGAGTTTAGTAAATATATCTAAATATAGTTATTATTAGAAGTGAAAATAATTGTAAGCATAAATGCATGAAATATGCAGCCAAAGCTGCAATTTAACATTAGTTATTACTTAATTACTCAACTCTTACTAATGTATAGGTCATTCAGATAAAAGGTATGAACAAAGAAAAAAGGTACATAGAAAGTGGAATTAATACTGAATATTCTGTTCAAAAGCTAAATAAGAAATATTAAAATAGCTGTGTCTTTCATTTCCCTAAATACTAAGGATGTTGAACACTGTTTAGGGTCTTTCTTAACCATTTTTTTTATTATTTTAATAGCTTTCTGTTCAGATACGTTGTCTATTTTTAAGTTCATCCATTGTTTTCTTGCTACTTTTTTTTTAGTTCTTTGTATACTGAGGATATTAATCCTCTGTGAGAGGAATAGCTGGTGAAGATTTTCACCCACTCTATAAGCTTCATCTTCACTCTACTTATTTATATTGCTTGACAAAAGCTTTTTAATTCAATGAGTTTCTATTTTTCAATTGTGGATCCTAATCCCTGATAGATGTTATCTGATTTAGAAAGTCCTTCCCAGTTCCAATATCTTGTAGAGTGCTGCCTATGTTTTCTTCTGACAGTTTTGGCATTTCAGGCTTCACAATGAGGTTCCTGATACCTCTTGAGTTGACTTTCATGGAGAATGATAAATATGGGTCTAATTTCCTTCTTCAACATGTGGAGATCCATGAAAAATGAAAGCTCAACTTTATTTAAACTCAATAAAGAACTTCACTTCAAATTTTTAGAAATGTACATAGAGATTATTTATGTTAGTAGATTTTTTACTATAAACTGAGTTATATTTTTCTTTTTCTGTTAATAGTAATATAACATATAGGTTAAACATTTAGGCTTTGACTCAGGAAACATGTAGTTCAGTCATTTTTGTTGAGTACTTGATCTACCTTTACTTAAGTAACCTAATAATTTTCAATATTAACACTTAGAAATTATGCATAATAATTAATTAAAGTATATTATAAATTCTGTAACTGTGTGAAAAAGCTTCATACAACAATTAAAATGCTTCCTAAATAATGCTATCATGTAAAATAAATTAGTGATACAGTTAATTTTAATAATAAAATTCTTGCATGATCCAGAAAAATTAAAATATATGTAATAAAAACTAACATAGAAGGCAACAATTGGCTAAGTGTAAAGATAGGACCCCCATATTGAACTTCATGCACAGAGTGCTCAAGGACAGTTGTGGAAAAAGGGGCTGAAAGATTGTGAGATTCAGTTTTTCAGACTTCTGTGAGCTTCTAATATGCACTTACAGCAATAGTGACAACATACAAAATGAATATCCAAACTCAAATCATACCAACTAGGGATGTGGGCAGGAGACCACAATTTTAGCCAAAAAGCTATTAATGGCTGATCGCTTTTGGTTGATTAAGAGTTGATATTCTTTTTTTTTTATTTCTTTTTTATTGATGCTTTGTGTATTTCATACATCATTTTCCAATTCAGTTCAGGCATATATCCCCTTCCCTTCCCCCCACCCCACCCCTACCCATCCCAGATCATGCATTCTGCCATAAGTTTTCTGCATCTTTCTCTGCTTTTTTGTTTTGTTTTGTTTTCATTTTTTTAACAATAAGTGATAATTTGTGAGTACAAGCATCCTTCATGTAAAACCAATTTGCAAGCAGTTGTGCCCAAACCCACACAGCTCATGGGTCCCACCATCCAGCAGGGGGGGCTTGTATGTTCAATCAAGTTGATCAAATGAGTGTCCAGTCTATATTGTTGTAGTTTCACCATTCACCCCAATCGCAGCCCTTACATTCTACCACGCCCCCTCTTCCGCAGATTGTTCCCTAGGCTTAGAAAAGGGGCACAGGTGGATGAGAAGCAAAACACTCTACTTTCTCTGGAGCTGATGTCTTGGTCTCTAGTCAGTTCTGGCTGTTTTCTTTCATGGGCTGCCAGCTTGTCCAGGCATAACTCTTTAAGGGAGTGATGGAACATAGGCTGACAGAGGTCCAGTGACTAAATTTATACAGAGGGACATATGGGTACAAAAACTTGATTCAATGGGGCTGAACATATATAAAAGAAAGCATGAAATCCTGTGAAATGTGGCTATAGCGGGTACAGACACAGTGGAAATGGTCTAAGTATGATTAAGATGTATGAGATGAGAAAGAGTATAAAGAAAATAGAACAATGCTTTTAATCCCATTCTTAGGTTCAGTGAAAATACAATAACTTTGATATATCGATAGATGATTATATCTTAGTTAAAATATTCAGACGTTTAGTGAGGACAAAAATGATCAAATAATACCTTGTACTTTTTTTGAAATATTTTGTGTCTGGGGCTGAATAAATGGCTCAGCAGTTAAGAGCACTGGCTGCTGCTCATGCAGAGTACCTGGGTTCAAACCCCAGCACCCGCATGGTGAGTAACAACCACCCATAAATATAAAAATATTTAAAAAAACATAATGGATGTCAACTCCATAAACTGAAGTTTCACTTCAGAACCTCTGACCCTCATATTAGCTGCCTCACTGTTGCTGTGATAAAATACCATGATGAAAAGTTACATATAGTTGATAATTTTATTGTGGATTATTGCTCTGGAGCATAATAGTCCATCATGGCAGAAAGAAATAAGCAAGTAGCAGGAACAAGTTGGTAGAGAATACCTCTCTATCATAAAGTGGAAACAAAGAGAGAAAACTGGAAGTGACATGGACCTTAAACCTTCAAAGTCCAGGTCCTTTAGTTAACTTCTTCCAGAAATAGTGTAGTTCCTAAACATTCCATAATCACCCCAAAACTTCACCTTCAACCAGGAACCATCTGTTTAACTATATGAGCCTCTGGAAAAAGAATCCTCATTCTAACCACTGCACTACTACATTGGTTATATTTCTAGGTGCTGCAAAAAAATATATAGTAAAGGAAAGAATTTCTCCAACTTACGAAAAGAATTTATTTTGGCTGAATGCTTGAGGGTGCAGTCCCCTCTAGAGAGAAAAGGTAGCAAATTTAATTGTAACCACAGTCATGAAGCTCAATCTTTTTGTAATCACTGGGGACTCCAGTCCATGGAATAAGGTCACCCACAATTAGAGTGGGGCTTCTCATGTCAATTAACCTAATCTGGTGATGTCTCAAAGGCTTACCCAGGGGCTTGTCTCCTAGAATTTTTTCATTATCGATAATTAACACTAGCAGTTATACCTTCACACTTTAATGAGTAAGTTAGGAAGTTTATCATTTTACTGCTGTTTTTGCTGTTCATAAATATTCATATCCCTACCTACTTCCTCTTCCTCTACATCTTAGAAGTCAGGAAGACCCCTTCACTTGTCCAATCTCTAAGAAAGAGGAGATTTTTTTTTACCTAAAAATGTGATGTTATTATAATTACTGAAATAAGGATAAAGACCATCTTGTGAAATCTCATTATTACCACAAAAGTACTGTCCCAGAATCAGCGTAACATATTCTTGATGAGGTGTGTACTTCAAAATAAAAATTGGATATATAGAAAAACAATCATAATATTGTGTGTTTGGTAGGCTCTGTGGGGAAAAGACTACTGAGGTGTCCTGGAGATAAAGCTGACATAGTAATGTCTTCTGAGAGTTCTAGTTTTAGCTATTGGAGGGAACTCTACACTGCTTTCCATAATAGCTGAACTGGCTTATACTCCCACCAGCAGGAAATAAGCGTCCATGTTCCCCACATTCTCACTATCAATATTTATATTAACTGATCATAACTACTGAGGTATTTTGACAATGCTTTTATGTTATTCATATATTATGAAGAAAATCATTTTCTTAAAAATATATAGAGATTTCTTTAAAGTTTAATTCTACACAGAACTCTCAGTAGGGTTCTTTGTTAAATTGGCTCTTAACCCCCATATGGGTCCTGGGAATTGAACCAGGATCCTCTGCAAGAGCAGTCGGCACTCTTAACCTCTGAGCCATCTCTCTAGCCCCAAGAGTACAACTTTAAAAGTCCTAGTGAATACAGTGATATCCCAAATTTTGTTTGCCTTCCATCTAATCCACCTTCCACAAAATGACTAGAATTATTTAAGTAATAAATGTGATCATATTTTCAACTAAGATAATTTTATGCCTCACATATTGATAGGGGAATAAAGTCCAACTGCCTTCTCACGGTTTGGCAAGTTTCTATGAACCCTTAGATGTTCTTCTTTTTCACTGTTTGCTTTTGGATCTTAGACATTCAGACAGGCATAAGGTGAAATTTCAAAGAAATTTCAGTTTGCATCTATTTTATGCTAAACATGCTGAACATTTAAAAAAATTTTCAGCCCTCTGCATTTCCTCATTGGATATATTTCTGTATAATTAATTTGCCCAATTTTTAATTGGATTGTAAATGGGCCACCTCACAGGATGGGTCTATATTTGACACTCTGGATAGACCAGAGGGGAGAGCTTAATGCAATGATTTGCTAAATAAATGCATTATTAAACTGTCTCATAATGAATTTTTTGGCCTTTTTGTGACAAGTTCTCCAGAAGACACAACTGGCCTGGAACTAGCTATGTAGATGAGGCTATCTTTGAACTCGCAGAGATCCATCTGCCTCTGCCTCCTGAGTGCTGGTATTAAAGGCATGTGTCACCATGCCCTGCATAATGAGTTATTTTTATATACATTTATTAGTGCATCTCTCAACAGTTTACTGCAGAAATTTCTTTTTGAAGCAGATAGTGATTAATACAGATACCTATGAAGGGTAAATATGCAAAGAATAAGAGGCTATGAAGTATTCCACCTTAAATGGTATACCTTAAATCATATTCTACCCACTCTATCCACCCAAGTTTTAAGAATCATCTTGCCTAAGAGGGGGTGGGAAATTTTAACAGCCAGAGATAGAGGGGCACAAGGAAACTGCTGTTGGCACATCACAAGGTAGCTGTACATATGAGACTGCAGTGTTTATTATAACATGCATAAGATCTGTGCAATCACATGTCAAACAATGACAGAATATGGATGGAGGAGGTGTGCAGAAGCCTCAGCCCTAACTGAGGATTTACGGGCATTAGTTGGATGCTACCACTTTTTGTTACGGTTGTGATGATTCGTATGTTGATCAGACTCCAAAGTGTAGAGACCTACCTAAGTGCATTTGGGAAACACAAATTGGACTCCATAGGCCTTCAACAAAAGACAAATAGTCAGTGGGAGCAGTAGTAAGGTGGGCATGGAAATGAGAGATGGTTTGAATATGATAATAATTATAATAGACTTCCAGCCTTCCTGAGCCTGCCTGAATGTGACCTTCACATGGTGCTGAGCTTCTCAAATTGTTCCTTGCCCATCCCACTAACTTGAAACCATCTGCAAGACTAAAGCTCTCTGCCCTGTAATAGGGGCCTAGGCATTTGCAGATTTCCTGAGAATGCCTGAATTCAGCTTCTGCCTAGTAAGCTCCTAAACTGTGCTGTCTGCAGGCTCTTAGGGTCCAATGCCAGAGAAGGAATCCTGAAAGTATCTAATATGGGCCTCTGTGTGAGCTCCTGAGTAGCTGGTTTAGAACCATCTGATCCTTCCTATATAAAATCAAAAGAGAGAAACTGAAGCCTAAACTAACCAGCTTTTCAGACGTAGTAAGAAAACAACCTAGGCACATCAAGAATACAAACAAAATATTTGAGTTTCCTATCAGAATAACATAATATCAAGCTGGACAATAAAGTTGAAGACATTTTTACTTTTACTAAGTCCTAGAATAATATATAATATGTAGACAAATTTTGGGAAATTTTGGATACCTGTTAAACTCACATCAAATAACTATGCATTAATCTAATGTAGACCCGTGTCCCCCTCCCATCCCTCCCACTCCACCAGATTCACAGTTTCAGTCAATTCTTTGTTAAAGTCTTTTCTGCTGTGGTGGTTGTTGTTGCTGTTCTTTCCAATATGCATCACTCTCCACAAGAAATATTTACAACTGGGTTATTGGCATTACCATCCACAGATGAGGGGTACCATTCATCGTTTGTTTCTCTGGGACTGTGTTACTTCACTTAAGATAATTTCTTCCAGTTCCATCCACTTACCTGCAAATTTCATGATGTCATCTTTCTTTACTGCTGCATAGAATTCCATTGTGTAGATGGACCACATTTTCTCTATCCACTCGTCAGTTGAGGGACATTTCGGTTGGTTCCAGCTCTTCACTATTGTGAAGAGAGTTGCAATGAAAATGGCTGGACATGTATCTCTGTGGTAAGAAGGGTCTGATGGTTATATTCCCAGAAGTGCTAGGCTCATTTTGAGTCTTTTAAGTGTTCTCCATACTGCTTCCCATAGTGGTTGTACAAGTTTGTATTCCCACCAGCAGTGGATGAGTGTTCCCCTTTCCCCACACCCTCTCCAGCATTTAGTATCTATATTAAACAACATTAGTTAAATGGTTTTAATAAAATAGGTAATACATTTAAGCTAATTGGAAATATAAATTGTAGTCCACATTTGCTTCACTTATAATTTGTATAACAACAACTTCGAGGTTAATGGATACAAATATTCTCTACAATGTTTGTGTTGTACAGTATCAACTTGTAACATTTTCTTCTACCTGCAGAATAATTTAACTAAAGGAATTAAGTTTGCTTCCCAAATTAACAACATAAAATCAATGATAAACAGCTTGGGTAAATTTAATGCAGAAAAGTTGGCCCAGCTAAACATTAAAAGGAAGAAAATCCTCAGACTGCTACAGGCATCAAACATCTCTGTGGATCCTAATTATAACAACTATTTATAATGTGTCCTAATGAACTTTACCTTTCAGTTGCTGCAAAGTCTTAATATGAGAGACTTCTTTACCTCTTTTTCATAGAAAAAAGAAAAACATGATGATACTGAAGTCATTCCCTAACTGTAAATTAGAGCTGACTGTTATAGAGGTAATCACTTATAAAAGCAATATAGTTGCCTTCTTTAATTGACTGATAGTCTTAGGAACTATGAAAGGATACTTCTCTATTCAGAGCCAAATATAATACAATACTAAAGTCTATATAAGGTGGGTAATTAAGCAAAATATATTAATACAGGAGAGCTCTATTATCAGAAATGGAATATTCTGCCAAGGAGATGCTGGCTAGGGGATCCAAGTCCCCAAAAAGATAAAGGCTTTTTGCCAGAAAACTGGGATACCTGCAAGAAGAGAGGTGGTAAGGCCCTGCTGTCGAAGACCTGGTGTAAGCATGGGAAAGATATATTCAGACCACACTTGCAAGTGTATAGTTGGCCTCCGGATTATCAGAGAGTGTTACCAAAGGCCACTAAATCAATAAAGCAAATATTGGTCTCCTTGAGTCAAGCAAGACTCCTCTGTCAGCATCAGCTACACCTCACCTGCCTGGAAATACTTTGCAGCAGTGGCAGCCAAATGTCTCTATATCCCAAATCTAACTGGCTATTAGTTCTCTCCTTGGAGTAATAATTCACATCTGATGCCACAAGTTTAAGTCCTCTAGTGGTTAGGAGATGTTATAAGCCACAGTAACACCTTGTCAGCTTTTACAGAAAAGCTATAGTTCATGGATTAGCATACCATCCAAACATATGTGTCTATACCAACATAACCTACCATAATAATTAGTACTGTTTAAATGCCTGTATATCTAATTGCTCTGCTTCATCAGTAGGAGTAAAAGGTTATTCCTGGATAAACTGCCAACCCATGAAAGGAAACAGCCTGAACTGATCAGAGTCCAAAACAACATCTCCAGAGAAAGTAGACTGCTTTGCTTCTCACCTACTTGTGTCCATTTTCTAAAGCCTAGGGAACAATCTATGGAAGAGGTGGCATGGTAGAATGTAAGGGCTGCAATTGGGGTTGAAGAGATAAGAGTTGATTCCAGACTTCTACTCTGGACAAAGGTTAATCATTCACTTTCCCCCAGGCAGAAGTCCACCAGATACATCCCAGGCTTGGGAAACAGGTATGAACCGATAAAGAAAAATTCCTCTAAACCTGGTTTTGTTCCTGCCCCAAGACTGTGTCTAAAGATAACCTTTGGTATGTGGGGGCAGGTGGGATGACCTAACCAGGAGCAGTTACTGTGCTATTATCCAATAAGGCTAGAAGTTACCCAAACCCCACCAAGTTTCCCCTAGAACCTGGTCGGAGCCTTTTCTCTCCCTAGGTTAGCATAGCAACCCCTCCCTAGGTCAGCAGGTAACATGATGATTCCAGGAAGAACCACCCTGAGGGCCCTGGCCCCAAGCCACCTGAAGAACCAAGCATGCTGTGTATCTCCACCTGTCATGCAGGAGACCAGGGTTCGATTCCTGCCCTACTCTAAGTGTATAAAACCTATATGCAGAGATTGCTCAGGGTTCACCTCTCCCCATTGTACAGGTGAATCCCGGTGCACTGGAGTAATAAACCTCTTGCTTTTGCAGTAAGTCTTGTCTCCACGTCTCTCACTCGGAGGTCTCTCAAGGGTAAGGCTCGATTTGGGTCTTAAAGGGTGAATTAGGAAACTACAGAAATATAGACTGGACTCTTATTTGATCAATACAATAGTACATACAAGCCCCTCCAGCTGGACAATGGGGGCCCCGGGCTGTATAAGTTTGGGCATAGCTGCTTGCAAATTGGTTTTACATGAAGGATGCTTGTATTCATTACTTTTACCTATTATTAAACAATAAATAAATTTAAAAAATTGAAGAATTGGATTGCTCAGAAAGAGTATGAAAAATTAAAAAAATGANGTGTGTGTGTGTGTTCAGGTCTCTTTCTCTCTTCAGGCACATGTGTCATATCAGGGTGTGCATGTGTGTGTAGAGGCCAGAGGTTGGCATCAGGTATCTAGATCACTCCATTTGAACTTTAGTTTTTAAAGGCCATTACTCAGAATATGGAGAACACTGACTAGACTAGTCTGGATTGCTAAAAGCATGTAAGTATTCTCCTGGCTCCATTTTCCAAGCACAAGAGATATAGACATTCTATCAACTCTGGCTTTTTACAGGATACTGAGTAACCAAATTCAGGTTGTCAGGTGGGACTGGTAATACTTTATCAAAAGAAGCATCTTTCCAGCCCAGACTAATTTTTTTTTATTAAATTTAGCTTTGGTCAATAAGAATAGAAATATTCCTTCATAATTACATTAGTATTTCATTTTCATGGACTAAAAACATTTATCTGTGTATGTCTTTCCAAGTGACTTGAGTTTCTTGCAGGTAGCAAATTGTTGCATCTTGAATTTTTATTCAGTTATTGAATCCCTGTATTTGTATTTAAAGGAAGGACAATAAGACTATACACATTCAAAGGAAAATTCTAGAAAATTATATAAACTTATTATCATAATACTTTCATTCATGTTGTTTTGAATGATCTATACTCACTTATTTATCATTTGTTAATCTTAGATTTTGATGGATCATTTAATTGATAATCTTATTATTTCTTGATTCTCTTTTTTATGTACAGTTACATAACCTTTTTTCTTACATTTAACTTGTAATTCCGGTTTTGTGGTCAACAAATTCCTTTATCTTTCAGTCTTATTTTTAACGGAGCTGGATTGTAAATATTTTGTTGGAAATTATGTTCATTCAGGCCCTAAATCATTCAATGACTTCCTAGCTTTTACTTTTTCCTCTGAGTGTTTAGTTTTAATATTTGGTTTTGCCTTTCTATATATCTTGGAAATTATCTTTTGGTGACATAAGTATAATCTGTTATGGAGAGTTTCTTTTTCACCATGTTTTTGTAATTTAAATAACTGCTTAGATGTCGATATAGGTATATTTCCTCCATTATTTAAATAATGAATAGATTTTTGTATGCTTTTACTTTGTATCTCAAATAATAGTTTTATTCCAATTACACCTTCTGAGTCTTCTCAGCCATAGTTATGTTACCAAGTATTAGATCATCAGAGTTTAGTAAATATATCTAAATATAGTTATTATTAGAAGTGAAAATAATTGTAAGCATAAATGCATGAAATATGCCGCCAAGCTGCAATTAACATTGTTATTATCTTAATTCTATCCAACTCTTACTAATGTTAGGGTCATCAGATAAAAGGTATGAACAAAGAAAAAAGGTACATAGAAAGTGGAATTAATACTGAATATTCTGTTCAAAAGCTAAATAAGAAATATTAAAATAGCTGTGTCTTTCATTTCCCTCTAATAACTAAGGATTTTGAACACTGTTTAGGGGTCTTTCTACCATTTCTTTATTCTTTTAATAGCTTTCTGTTCAGATACGTTGTCTATTTTTAAGTTCATCCATTGTTTTCTTGCTACTTTTTTTTTAGTTCTTGTATACTGAGATATTACTCCTCTGTAAGATACATAGCTGGTGAAGATTTCACCCACCTCTATAGCTTCATCTCACTCTACTCTATCATTTTATTGCTTGCCCAAAAGACTTTATTATTCAATGAGTTTCCATTTTTCAATTGTGGATCCTAATCCCTGAATAGCTGTATCTGATTTAGAAAGTCATTCCCCGTCCAATTTCTTGTAGGTTATTGCCTATGTTTTCTTCTGACAGTTTTGGCATTTCAGGCTTCACAATGAGGTTCCTGATACCTCTTGAGTTGACTTTCATGGGAATGATAGATATGGTCTAATTTCCTTCTTCAAACATGTGGAGATCCATGAAAAATGAAAGCTCAACTTTATTTAAACTCAATAAAGAACTTCACTTCAAATTTTTAGAAATGTACATAGAGATTATTTATGTTAGTAGATTTTTTACTATAAACTGAGTTATATTTTCTTTTTCTGTTAATTAGTCATATTATAACATATAGGTTAAACATTTAGGCTTTGACTCAGGAAACATGTAGTTCAGTCATTTTGATTGCGTACTTGATCTACCCTTTACTTAAGTAATTTTACCTAATAATTTCAATATTAACACTTAGAAATTATGCATAATAATTAATTAAAGTATATTATAAATTCTGTAACTGTGTGAAAAAGCTTCATACAACAATTAAAATGCTTCCTAAATAATGCTATCATGTAAAATAAATTAGTGATACAGTTAATTTTAATAATAAAATTCTTGCATGATCCAGAAAAATTAAAATATATGTAAAAAACACTAACACGAAGGCAACCATTGGCTAAGTCTCAAGATAGGACCCCCCCATATTGAACTTCCGTGCACAGAGGGCTCAAGGACAGTTGTGGAAAAAGGGGCTGAAAGATTGTGAGATTCAGTTTTTCAGACTTCTGTGAGTTCTATATGCACTTACAGTAATAGTGACAACATGAACAAAATGATATCCAAACTCAAATATCCCAACTAGGATGTGGCAGTGAGACCACAATTTAGCAACAAAGCTCTTAATGGCTGATCGCTTTTGGTTGATTAAGAGTTGATATTCTTTTTTTTGGATTTTTTTATTGTGCTTTGTGTATTTCATACATCATTTCCAATTCAGTTTCGGCATATATCCCCTTCCCTTCCCCCACCCCACCCCTACCCCCTCCAGATCCTGCATTCTGACCGTAAGTTTTCTGCATTTTCTTGCTTTTTTGTTTTGTTTTGTTTTCTTTTTAACACTAAGTGATAATTTGTGAGTACAAGCATCCTTCAGGTAAACCAATTTGCAAGCAGTTGTGCCCAAACCACACCGCTCATGTGTCCCACCATCCAGGCAGGGGGGGCTTGTATGTCAATCAGTTGATCAAATGAGTGTCCAGTCTATTATTGTTGTAGTTTCACCATTAACCCCACTCAAAGCCCTTCCTTCATTACAGCGGCCCCCTCTTCCGAGATTGTTCCTAGGCTTAGCAAAGGGGCAAGGTGGCCGAGAAGCACAACACTCTACTTTCTCTGGAGCTGCTGTCTTGGTCTCTAGTCAGTTCTGGTTGTTTTCTTTCATGGGCTGCAGCTTGTCCAGGCATAACTCTTTAAGGGAGTGATGGAAACCCTAGGCTGACAGAGGTCCAGTGGCTAAATTTATACAGAGGGACATATGGGTACAAAAACTTGATTCAATAGGGGTGAACATAATACAAAAAGATGAAATCCTGTGAAAATGTGGTAAGCGGGTACAGACACAGTGTAAATGGTTCTAAGTATGATTAAGATGTATGAGATGAGAAAGAGTATAAAGAAAATAGAACAATGCTTTTAATCCCATTCTTAGGTTCAGTGAAAATACAATAACTTTGATATATCGATAGAGGGGGGGGGGGGGGGGGGGGGGGGGGGGGGGGGGGGGGGGGGGATTATATTTAGTTTAACATATCAGGACTTTAGTGAGGACAAAACTGATCCAAATACTTGCCTTGTCCTTTTTTTTGAAAATTTGTGTCTGGGGCTCAATAAAATGGCTCCGCAGTTAAGAGCACTGGCTGTGCTCATGCAGGGAGTACCTGGAGGTTCCAAACCCCGCACCCGCACATGGTGAGTAACAACCACCCATAAATATAAAAATATTTAAAAAAACATAATGGATGTCAACTCCATAAACTGAAGTTTCACTTCAGAACCTCTGACCCTCATATTAGCTGCCTCACTGTTGCTGAGATAAAATATACCATGATGTTGAAAAGTTACATATAGTTGATAATTTTATTGTGGATTATTGCTCTGGAGCATAATAGTCCATCATGGCAGAAAGAAATAAGCAAGTAGCAGGAACAAGTTGGTAGAGAATACCTCTCTATCATAAAGTGGAAACAAAGAGAGAAAACTGGAAGGACCGACCTTAACCGTCAAAGTCCAGGTCCTTTATGTTAACTTCTTCCAGAAATGGTAGTTCCTAAACATGCCATAATCACCCCAAAACCTGCACTTGCAACCAGGAACATCTGTTTAACTATATGAGCCTCTGGAAAAAGAATCCTCATTCTAACCACTGCACTACTACATTGGTTATATTTCTAGGTTGCTGAAAAAAAATAGATAGTAAAAGGAAAGAATTTCTTCCAACTTACGAAAAGAAGTATTTTGGCGGAATGCTTGAGGGGCAGTCCCCTTTAGAGAGAACAAGGTAGCAAAGTCATTGGAACCACAGTCATTTGAAGCGCAAGCGGGGTGAACATCGTGTGGCGCCAGGCCAGGGAAGAGGGGCACCCACAAGGAGAGAGGGGGGCGGCGCATTGGCAAGGACCGGAAGGGGGGATGGCGCAAAGGCGGACCCCGGGGCGGGCGCCTAGCAGGGGGGCAGGATCGAGAAGAGGAACACTAGCAGTTATACCTTCACACTTTAATGAGTAAGTTAGGAAGTTTATCATTTTACTGCTGTTTTTGCTGTTCATAAATATTCATATCCCTACCTACTTCCTCTTCCTCTACATCTTAGAAGTCAGGAAGACCCCTTCACTTGTCCAATCTCTAAGAAAGTAGGAGATTTTTTTTTTTACTAAAAAAGGTGATGGTATTTTCTAGTACTGAAATAAGGATAAAGGATCCATTGTTAAATCAATTATTACCACAAAAGTCCTGTCCAGAACAGTCGTAACATATTCGTGAGAGGTGGTACTTTCAAAATAAAAATTGGATACATAGAAAAACAATCATAATATTGTGTGTTTGGTAGGCTCTGTGGGGAAAAGACTACTGAGGTGTCCTGGAGATAAAGCTGACATAGTAATGTCTTCTGAGAGTTCTTAGTTTTAGTATGGGAGGAACTCTACACTTGCTTTCCATAATAGCTGAACTGGCTTATACTCCCACCAGCAGGAAATAAGCATCCATGTTCCCCACATTCTCACTATCAATATTTATATTACTGCTCATAACTCCTGAGGTATTTTGACAAATTGCTTTTATGATTTCCTATATTATGAAGCAACTCATTTCTTAAAAATATATAGAGATTTCTTTAAAGTTTAATTCTACACAGAACTCTCAGTAGGGTTCTTTGTTAAATTGGCTCTTAACCCCCATATGGGTCCTGGGATGAACCAGGATCCTCTTGCAAAGCAGCGGCACTCTTAACCTCTGGCCATCTCTCTAGCCCCAAGCGTAACAAACTTTAAAAGTCAGAGAATACCTGATATCCCAAATTTTGTTTGCCTTCCATCTAATCCACCTTCCACAAAATGACTAGAATTATTTAAGTAATAAATGTGATCATATTTTCAACTAAGATAATTTTATGCCTCACATATTGATAGGGGAATAAAGTCCAACTGCCTTCTCACGGTTTGGCAAGTTTCTATGAACCCTTAGATGTTCTTCTTTTTCACTGTTTGCTTTTGGATCTTAGACATTCAGACAGGCATAAGGTGAAATTTCAAAGAAATTTCAGTTTGCATCTATTTTATGCTAAAACATGCTGAACTTTAAAAAAATATTTCCGCCTTGCATTTCCTCATTGGATATATTTCTGTATAATTAATTTGCCCAATTTTTAATTGGATTGTAAATGGGCCACCTCACAGGATGGGTCTATATTTGACACTCTGGATAGGACCAGAGGGAGCGGGGGGGGAGGGGGGGGGGGCTTCAAGCAATGATTTGCTAAATAAATGCATTATTAAACTGTCTCATAATGACTTATTGTTTGGCCTTTTTGTGACAAGTTCTCCAGAAGACCACCCACTGGCCTGGAACTAGCTATGTAGATGAGGCTATCTTGAACTCGCAGAGATCAATCTGCCTTGTCTCCGAGTGCTGGTATTAAAGGCAGTGTTCACCATGCCCGGGCATAATGCGTTAGTTTTATATACATGTCTTAGTGATCTCTCAACAGTTTACTGCAGAAATTTCTTTTTGAAGCAGATAGTGATTAATACAAGATACCTATGAAGGGTAAATATGCAAAGAATAAGAGGCTATGAAGTATTCCACCTTAAATGGTATACCTTAAATCATATTCTACCCACTCTATCCACCCAAGTTTTAAGAATCATCTTGCCTAAGAGGGGGTGGGAAATTTTAACAGCCAGAGATAGAGGGGCACAAGGAAACTGCTGTCGGCACATCACAAGGTAGCTGTACCTAGCTGTACATATGAGACTTGCCGTGTTTATATAATAAATGCATAAGATCTGTGCAATACATGTCAAACAATGACAGAATATGGATGGAGGAGGTGGGCAAGAAGCCTCAGCCCTAACTGAGGATTTACGGGCATTAGTTGGATGCTACCACTTTTTGTTACGGTTGTGATGATTCGTATGTTGATCAGACTCCAAAGTGTAGAGACCTACCTACGTGCATTTGGGGATCACAAATTGGACTCCATAGGCCTTCAACAAAAGACAAATAGTCAGTGGGAGCAGTAGTAAGGTGGGCATGGAAATGAGAGATGGTTTGAATATGATAATAATTATAATAGACTTCCAGCCTTCCTGAGCCTGCCTGAATGTGACCTTCACATGGTGCTGAGCTTCTCAAATTGTTCCTTGCCCATCCCACTAACTTGAAACCATCTGCAAGACTAAAGCTCTCTGCCCTGTAATAGGGGCCTAGGCATTTTCAGATTTCCTGAGAATGCCTGAATTCAGCTTCTGCCTAGTAAGCTCCTAAACTGTGCTGTCTGCAGGCTCTTAGGGTCCAATGCCAGAGAAGGAATCCTGAAAGTATCTAATTTGGGCCTCTGTGTGAGCTCCTGAGTAGCTGGTTTAGAACCATCTGATCCTTCCTATATAAAATCAAAAAGAGAGAACCTGAAACCTAAACGAACCAGCTTTCCGACGTAGTTAAGAAAACAACCTTCGGGCCACATTCAAGAATACAAACAACCTTTTTGAGTTTCCTATCAGAATAACATAATATCAAGCTGGACAATAAAGTTGAGAAATATTACTTTTACTAGTCTGACATAAATATAATATTAGAAAATTTTGGGAAATTTGGATTACCTGTAAACTCAACATCAAAACTTGCCATTAATCTCAAGTAGATCCATGTCCCCTCCCATCCCATCCCACTCCACCAGTTCACAGTTTCAGTCCATCTTGTTAAAGCTTCTGCTGTGGTGGTTGTTGTTGCTGTCTTCCAATATGCATCACTCTCCCACCAGAAAGAAATATTTACAACTGGTATGGCATTTACCATCCACAGATGAAGGGTACCATTCATCGTTTTGTTCTCTGGGGACGTGTTACTTACTTAAGATATTTCTTCTAGGTTCCCATCCACTTACCTGCATAAATTTCATGATGTCATCTTTCTTACTGCTGCATAGAATTCCATTGTGTAGATGGACACATTTTCTCTCCACTCGTCAGTTGAGAGGCATTTTCGGTTGGTTCCAGCTCTCACTACTTGTGAAGAAGTTGCAATGAAATGGCTGGCATGATCTCTGCTGTAAGGAGGTTCTATTTTAGTGTCATGAGCGGTGGTATTGCTTGTTAGTGGTAGTTCATCGAGTTTTTGGTTCTCCATCAGTTTTCTAGTGCTGTACAAGTTTTTCCCACCAGCATGGAGAGGTTGTTCCCTTTCCCACCTCTCCAGCATTGTTGTATCTTATTAAACAACATTAGTTAAATGGTTTTTAATAAAATAGGTCAAATACATTTAGAGATCTGGAAATATAAATTGTAGCCACATCTAGCTCACTTTATAATTTGTATAACAAACAACTTCGAGGTTAAGGCTACAAATATTATCTACAATGTTTGTTGTTTCAGTATCAACTTGTAACATTTTTCTTTCACATGTGGATAATTTAAGAACTAAGAATTAGATTGTTCCCAAATTAACAAACAGAAAATTCAATGATATTTAACAGCTTGGGTAAATTTAATGCAGAAAGTTGGCCCAGCTAAACATTAAAGGAAAGAAAAAACGCCTCAGACTGCTACAGGCATCAAACATCTCTGTGATCCAATTATAAACAAACTTTTTTTAATGTGTCCTAATGAAACTCACCTTCTAGTTGCTGCAAAGTCTTAATATGAAAGACTTTCCTTTACCTCTTTTCATAGAAAACAAGAAAAACATGATGATATTGAAATTCTCATTCTCCAACTGTAAATATGAGCTGATGTTATAGAGGTAATCACTTATGAAAAGCAATATAAGTTGCCTCTTTAATTGACTGATAAGTCTATAGGAACTACTGATAAGGCATACTTCTCTATTTCAGTGCCAAATAAATATACTAAAGTCTTATATAAGGTGGGTAATTTAAGCAAAAATATCTTAATACAGGGAGACTCTATTATCAGAAATGGAATATTCTGCCAAGGAGATGCTGGCTAGGGGGATCCAAGCCCACACCAAAAAGATAAAGGCTTTTTGCCAGAAAACTGGGATACCTGAAGAAGAGAAGGTCGTGTAAGGCAGGCCCCGCGTCGAAGACCTGGTGTAAGACCTGGGTAAGCATGAAAAATGTTATGACGTCACACTTGCGTAGTGATACAATCTGGTCTCTGAGAAGCCAGAGAGCAGTTTACCAAAGGCACAAACAATTAAGCAAATGGTCTCATTGAATGCCAAGCAAGACTCCTTGGTCAGCATTCAGCTACACCTCACCTGCCTGGACATACTGATTGCAGCAGTGGCAGCCACCAATGTCTCTATATCCAAATCTAACTGGCTTAGTCCTCTCGTACTCATAATAATTCCCTTGAGAAGGTTAGTATAGTGTTAGCGAGATTACTGAAGCCACAAGTTATGTCTCTGAATGTTTACAAAACACCTTGTCAGCTTTTACAGAAAGCTATAGTTCCATGGATTAGCATACATAAAACATATGTGTCTATACCAAACATAACCTACCATAATAATTAGTACTGTTTAAATGACTTGTTGTTATATCTACACTTGTTAGCTTCATTCAGTAGAGTAAAAGGTTATTCCCCTGGATATCGATGCCCACCCTGAAAGGAACAGCCTGAACTTGTCAGAGTCCAGAAACAACATCTCGAGAAATAGACTTTGCTTCTCTCCTACTTGTGTCCATTTTCTAAAGCCTAGGGAAACAATCTATGGAAGAGGTGGCAGTGGTAGAATGAAGGGCTGCAATTGGGGTTGAAGAGATAAGAGTTGATTCCAGACGTTCTACTCTGGACAAAGGTTAAGCATTCACTTTCCCCCAGGCATGAAGTCCACCATATACATCCCAGGCTTGGAAACAGGTATGAACCGATAAAAGAAAAAATTCCTCTAAACTGGTTTTGGTTCCTGCCTCCAAGATTGTGTCTAAAGATAACCTTGGTATGTGGGGCAGGTGGGCATGACCTAACCAGGAGCAGTTACTGTGCTATTATCCAATAAGTCTAGAAGTTACCCAAACCCCACCAAGTTTCCCCTAGAACCTGGTCGGAGCCTTTTCTCTCCTAGGTTAGCAAATAGCAACCCCTCCTTAGGTCAGCAGTAACATGATATTCCAGGAAGAACCCCTGGGCCCTGGCCCCAAACCACCTGAAGAACCAAGGCATGCTGTGTATCTCCACCTGTCATGAGGAGCAGGGTTTGATTCTGCCTCTCAAGTGTATAAAACCTTATGCAGAGATTGCTCGGATTCACCTTCTCCCATTGACAGGTGAACCCGTTGCACTGGGTTAAACCTCTTGCTTTGCATCAGTCTTGTCTCCGACGTTCTCACCGGGTCCTCAAGTGTAAGGCTCGATTTGGGTCTTAAAGGGTGAATAGGAAACTACAGAAAATATAGACTGGACTCTTACTTGATCATTCAACATGCTTGTACATCATGCCCCTCCAGCATGGACAATGGGGGCCCCGGGCTGTATAATTTTGGGCATAGCTGCTTGCAAATTGGTTTACATTGAAGGATACTTGTACTCATCAATTACTATTACTTATTAGTTAAAAATAAAATAATAAAAAAATGAAACAAAAAAAAAATGATCAAAAGAGTATGAAAAATAAAAAAAGAGTGTCAAAGCAGGAAGTACCGGAACCCTGCATGAAAAGACCAAATTTATGCATAATAGTCATAGAGGACAGATAAGAATCTCAAGATAATGGTGCTGACCAGATTTTCAGCAGAATTATAGAAAAAGTGGCCAATTAAGGGAATACATACAGAAGGAGCACATAGATATTAATAAGATGGAACCAGGAAGAAAACCCCCATGCGTCTCATAGTCCAACACTAAATCAACATAAGAGAGTAAACTGGCAACTGCAAAAGGCACACAATTCACATATGAAGGAAAACCCATCAGAATTAGGGATATTTCAATGCAAACTATAAAAGCTGTAAGGTAAATCTAACAGCACCTGTGCAGGAAATAAGGTCAACAATTGACAAGTAGGTCAACAATTGACAAGCAGTCACACTTATCTCCATTAAACTCAAGAGCTTCTGTGCGGTAAAGAGATATAAGAATCAATGAAGTGAATAGAAAAACCACAGAACGTGGGAGGTACCTCTCACTATATATCTGACAGAGCATTAACATCCAGAATATATAACTACTCAAAAACAAAAACGTAAGGAAAAAAATGGACCCACTCAAGAGATGGAGTAAAGAATGAAAAGAGACTAACAAGTGAGTAATAAAGACAGTGACGAAACATCTTAAAAGTGTCACCTAACATTAAGAGCTTAAGCTTGTGGACATCAAGCCAGGGTTATTCCTCCAAGGAGAGAGCCAAAGCCAATTAGATTTGGACTATACAGAGCAATGCTGCCACTGCGTACCTCTCTAATGGTATAGGAGATAGTTATTAAGCCACAATCGAAGAACCTGTCCTACTTTACAGAAGAAATATGTAATTGGAATTGACATCACCATCCAACATCTGTGTCTATACCAAGTTAACCTACCATAACAATTATACTGTTAATACCCAGATATTAATTTGCTTGTTGCTCATAGTGAGGTTTGAAGCTATATATTATACTGTTAAATACCTAAATATCTAATTGCATGCGTTCATTAGTAGGATCGGAAGGTTAAGCCTGGACAAGCTGGCAGCCCATGAAAGAAACAGCCAGAACATGGACCAGAGACCAAGGACATCAGCTCCAGAGAAAGTGAGTGTTTTGCTTCTCATTCCCCCTGTGCCCCTTTCTAAAGCCTAGGGTCAATCTCAGAGAAGTGAGATAGAGGGGGGGGGGGGGGAAGTGGTAGATGTAGAATGTTAAGGGCTTCGATGGGTTGGGTTGTTACGTGATGGTGACACTACAAACAATATAGACTGGACACTCATTTTGTCAACTTTGATTGAACTTACAAGCCCCCCCTGTTCGGATGTGGGACCCTTGGTTGTGTGGTTTGGGCAAACTGCTTGCAAATTGGTTTTACATGACGGATGCTGTACTCACAAATTTTCACCTATTGTTAACAAACAATTGGAAAACAAACAAAAAACAAAAACGCAGAGAAAATGCGAAAAAACCTTACGGCAGAAGCACCATCTGCGATGGGTAGGGGGGGGGGGGGGAAGGGGATTATATGCCTGAAACTGAATTGGGAAAATGATGCATGCAATACACAAAGCATGCAATAAAAAATAAATTTTAAAAAAGTGTCACCAAAAAAAAAAAAGTTTCAACATCTTACAAATTAAGTGAACATGCAAAATAAACCACTTCTAAGATATCTTTCACTCCGATAAACTGGCTAAGATCTGAAACACAAAGACACAACAATGCTGGAGAGGTTGGCAAAGGGGAACACTCATTCCACTGTGGTGGGAATGACTCATAAACAGTCGAAGAGCAGGCGGCACCTTTAATCCTAACACTCAGAGGGAACAGAGGCAGGGATCCCTTTGAGTTCAAGGCAAGCCTGATATGCAGAGTGTGTTCCCAGGCAGCTGGGGTATAGAGACCCTGTCTCAAAAGACAAGGAACGAAAAAAAAAAAGACTCAAAATGAGTCTACCACCTGACCTACTCATACTATTCCTTGGTATATAAACACAAGACTCATCCTACCTACTGCAAAGATACATGCACGTCTATGTTTATTGCAGCTCTCTTCACAATAGCAAAGAGCTGGAACCAACCCAAAACCCAAGTGGCCCTCAAACAATGAGTGAATACAGAAAATATGGTACATCTACACAATGGAGTTCTATGTAGCATGACAGCGGGGGCTGGAGAGATAGCCTAGGGGTTAAGAGTGCTGACTTCTCTTGCAGAGGACACAGGTTCGATCCCCAGCACCCACATGGTAGCTGAGAACCATCTGCAACTCCAATTCCAGGAGAACTCCAGCTCCAGGGGAATCCAAGACCCTCTTCTGACCTCCGCGGCATTGCACGACACGGGTGCACAAACCTACATGCAGACAGTACATTCATACACATAGAAAATAAATAAATAAATAAATAAATAAATAAATAAATAAATAAATGAAAGATGACATCATGAATTTTGCAGGTAAATGGATGGAACTAGAAGACATTATGCTAAGTGAAGTAACAGTCCCAGAAAAACAAACAATTGGTATCCCTCAATTGTAGATACTAGCACCAAATACCTAGTAGTAAGGTAAACTGAGCTATCTATATCTATATCTATCTATCTATATGTCTATATATCTATATCTATCTATCTATCTATATAGATAGATAGATATCTATATAGATAGATAGATAGATATAGATATAGATATAGATATAGATATAGATATAGATATATAGATATTGCATATATGAATTACAATGTGAATATCTTAATGGGATCTAGAATGAACCTACTACTTATTTTCAGACTTTGTAAGTGTGGTATATGGGAAGAAGTATATGGTATGTATGGTATGCAGTCTATGGTATGTATGCATATGTTAGAATAATATAAAATTAAAGATGAAAATGTGACTTCCAGCCAGGCGTGGTGGTGCACGCCTTTAATCTTAGCACTTGGGAGGCAGAGGCAGGTGGATCTCTGTGAGTTCAAGGCCAGTCTGGTCTACACAGTGAGTTCCAGGACATCTGGGGCTACAGGGAGACCTTGCCTTGAAAAGACAAAAATAAAAATAAAAGAAAATGTGACTTCCATAAAGTAAGCTGTAATGTGTTGGACCAAAGTGTTCCCGTTAATAAATGACCATAGATGCCAACCCATAATATTTTATACGGTGAAAATATCTATTACATTTGAAGTGGAAAGAACAAACTTCCATGACATGAATAGGCTGGAAGAATTTATTTCCAGAAATCCAGCTCTTCAGAGAACACTTGAAGCAACATAAAGTGTTTAAGAAAGGAACGACTATATCCAAAGGCAACAGAAGCATACTAAATGAAGATCTAACTGTGGAAACACACGGTTAGACAAAGAACTGGAAGAGAAATTAAAAAGATGGGAACCATTACACATCTCCCAATAGTAACTTTAAATAGTAATAGGCTGAATCCCCCATTCAAAAGGCACAAGCTATCTAAATGGCCTAAGAAACAAAATCCATCTTTTTGTTGCTTGCAACAAACTCATCTCACCCTCAAGGACAGGTACTACCTTAAGGTAGAGGGATGGGACAAGTTTTCCAAACAAATAGTACTAAGCAGGAAAGAGGAGCTGCACTTGTATTAACTGACAAAATAGTCTTCAACTAAAACAAACCAGAAGACATAAAAAGTGTCACCTCATTATTATCAAAGGAGCAATTAACCAAGAAAGTAATACAACCATGAATATATATGCACCAAACTCCAGTGCACTCAACTTTATAAACACAATAGCATAGGACTTAAAAACAAAGATTAATCCCAATTTACTTGTAGTGGGTTATTCAATATCTCACTATCTCCATTGGGCAGGTGGTCAACCAAAGATATCTGAAGTAAACAATACCATAAATCAAATGGAACTAACAGACATCTACAGACTATTCCATCCGAGGAACAAAGAAGAGATTTTCTATTCAGCATTCCATGGAACTTTCTCCAAAGATGACTACATACTGGGGCATGAAATAAACCTCACCAAATACAAGAAAGTGAAATAAATGCATGGATCCTTTCATATCAGAAGAATGCAATAAAGGTTAAAATCAATACCAAAAGAAGCCCTGGTAACTACAGGAACTCCCAGAGATTAAATAACACACTCATGAATGGGACACAGAGAAAACAATGAAGAAATAAGAGTATCCCTGGAATTAAACAAAAAGGAAAAAAAAAAAAAACAACACAACAAACCCCTGGGACACTTTAAAGTAGTAAGAAGGACATTTATAGCTCTATGTGCCCATATTAAAACATTAGAAGAATATAAATAAATTACTTAACATTGAAACTCAAACCTCTTGAAAGGTAAAAACAAATGTAGCCCAAATGCAGCAAACAGAAGAAATAATAAAAATCAGAGCAGAGCTTCATAAAATAGAAACAAAGAACACAATATACAGAATCAATGAATCCAAGAGCTGGTTTTTTGAAAAGATAAACAAGATAGACAGACCCTTAGCCCTTTTAAGCAAAAGAAAGAGAAACTCCAAATCAACAAAATTAGAGATGAAAGGGGAAACATCACAACAGACAACAAAGAGATCCAGAACATTATAAGGGAAGAATTTAAAAACCTATACTCCATTAAATTTTAAAACCTAAAATAAATGGATATATATTTAAGATCATGGGATTCACCAAAGATAAACCAAGAGCTTAAACAGGGCTGTAACATAGGAAAATGGAAACAGTAGCACAAAGCCTCCCAACTGAAAAGTCCTAAGCCCATATGGATTTACAACAAAATTCTACCAGAAATTTAATGAAGATTTACAACTAATAATACTAAACTTATTCAAAAAGATATAAATGGGGAGAAATCACAAATTCTTTCTATGAAGCCAACATTAGTCTAATAAAAATGTATGGTAATGATATAACCCAAAAAGTAAACTATAGATCCCTATCCTTAATGAACATAAATACAAAAATTCTCAACAAACTACTCACAAAGCACATACAGGCACACATCAAAAAAATCATACACCAGGATCAAGTCAGTTTTGTCCCAGAGATGCAGAGATGGTTCTATTTAAGTAACTCAATACATGTCATAAATCATAAAAATGGACTAAAGGACAAAACTCACATGGTCATCTCAATAGACACATAAACAGCCTTTGATGAAATTCAACATACATTTATGTAAAAAGTCCTAGAGAGAAATGAATTGGAGGGAACATACCTCAATATAAGTAAAAATATATACAACAAATCCAAGGCCAGAATCATTCTAAATGAAGAAAAACTGGAAGCATTCCTGTAAAATCAATAACCAGACAAGGCTGTCTACTGTTTCCATTCCTTTTCAGCATAGTCCTAGAATCTCTTAATGCCTAGTTATTGTAAAAAACGAGAGAAAATCATATTAGTTTAACAATCTAATATCAAATTATACATCTACTACCACTACATTACACCATGTGCATAGGTGAATGCCACATAAAAGAAACAGTGCCTGACAGGAGATACCATCCATTGAGTTGTCAGGTAGGGTAGATCAAAATACTCCCAAAATTACATAGTCTATTGTTACAGTCCTTTATTGCCTCTCAAACTTGAACCTAAGACTGTATTGCCAAAACTCAGGAGACCAGATTTGAAGCAATGGAGCTGGAACTTACCTGGAAGCTACTTCCCCTGAAGCTATCTCTCATATCTTTAGAGAGCACTATGCAAGTTGCTTAGGAAGAGAATCAATCAATGATCCAAACCCAGCTTAAAACCAAATATCCATCAGTGATGAGCACAGCATACTACATTGGTGCAGTAGTGACACTTTTATCTTGGCCCAGTCGACAACTATTTAATTGGACTTAATGCCCACTCAGTGGGAGGAAACTGATGTATGATACTGTAAACATAGCCAAGTACACATGGGTGGAAACATCATAGATCTTGGACCAATTTCTAAGGCTGTCACATCCAAAAATTAATGCAGTGTCTTACTAAGTGAGATATATGTATCCAGAGAAACATCCTAGAAATGCACATCAAAGAAGCTTCTTTATACTGGATGGGACTATTACTAGTTACCACTACTGGTCACACACAGACATTGTCTGCAAATGGCCCAGACCAAAGCAGCAATGTAACCTCAACATCTAAGGCCCATGTAATATAGAACAAAGGTCCAAGAAAACACTAATGAATCTCTAAACTCTCATTAAGGAAGATTCCCCATGCTACAGAGGGCCAGGAACACAAAATGTCAGAGGTCTCTAAACCATTAGGATAAGAAGTCTGTAGAGTATGTGTTCTTGGACTCCTAAATTAAGCTTAACTCGCCCAAGTCTCGGGGACTATTTTACAGAGGAGGGTGCAGAAAGATTGTAAGAGGTAGGGAGATGGTGCATGACCTTTTAGAAATAGAGTCCTTCAAGCTCCTCAGATCCTGCTCATATAAACTTACAGCAGTGGTTTCAGCATGCACGAGGCACAAAATCAAGCATGCAAAGGGATGAACTTGCACTGAGGAATATCTGGGGACACTAATTTGACACAATAGTTATTTACATAAATGACAGAGCATATGAGTTTGGTTGGGGGCTGTGGAATGTGCCAATGAAGAAGGTGATATAATGGTAATAAAGATTGGTGGGATGTTCTGTATGAAATACAGAAAAATGATAAAATTAAAATGTATAACATTTTTAAATTAATAAAACTTCTTTAAAAAGCAGAAGCATTTACCAAATTCTATTTGATGAGAAGTACCATTATTGAAATAAAATGATAATTTCATTTCTGGAATTATGTATCTTTGGTAATGAATTCTGAAAAAGAGATTCCTCAATGGACTATTTAAAGGCTCAGCATCAGATGAGGTTTAATATTAGGGACCCCGTCCAGGAACATACACTCTGAGGGCTTCCATTCTTTGGAGGTTGACTAATCCTGGCCTTCTCTTTTTCTCACTCTCTATTGTGAATAAAGCATTACGGATAAGAGCTGAGGAGTGTGCTTGTTTTATCTCTGCCCCTCATTCTGTGTAGAGGTTCAATTTTATAGAAGTGTCTCCTAGGAATGCAGATTTTTCAGATGAAAATGTTCTGTGTCTTACGTGTTGGTGAATTCTACAGTGGTCTCTATCTTTCACACAGAGTAGCTTTTTTGATGAGTGGCATGTGTTGTATTTGTATGTAAATATAAGATTCCGCCGGGCGTGATGGCATATGTCTTTAATCCCAGCACTCAGGAGGAAGAGTCAGGTGGATCTCTGTGAGTTCAAGGCCAGCCTGGTCTACAGAGTGAGTTCCAATACAGCTGGGGCTACAGGAAGACCCTGTTTCAAAAAAGACCAAAAAATAAGATTCCATTGTTAGTGTATGGTGAGAAATTTCACTTGTCTCAAGATATGATCCCGTGGTGGTTTCAATGAGATCGCCCCCCATAGGGCTGGTGCATGAAGGTAGAGAAGCAGTGATTTACAACTGACTGTAAGGTTTATCATGTAAACTCAAGGCAAAGGACATCAGTCATGGGACCCATGCCAGCAGGAATAAGGTCTTAAAGTGGAGCAAGTGAAATAGGTGGTGGACTAACCCTGTACTGAAAGCTGTAAGATACTCAGTATTGTTGATTGAGAAAGACTATGCCTTACCTAGGATTCTTAGATATGGTGACTAGACTCCAGCAGTTGTATTCACACGGAGGGATGTCTGGGTTTCCGGGTTTGACTTGATAAGGCTTAGCTTGGATTTTGTAATGCATGAGTTTTGATGGGGTTTGGGACATGAAGGTACTGTGTTTGATTGGGAACCATTGTATGAGTTGTACAAATCTTCAATAGAAAAAAAAATGTTTAGCATCAGTGAGCTTAAGAAATTCCAGTAATGCAAACTCATGAGATGGATAATTTTGAATAACAAGCTGCTGTTGTAACTTTAGAACCTGCTTGGAGTTGGAATGAGAATGAAACTCATGGTGAAGACAGAATGGATGCTTGGATATTAAGAGATAGAGGATTCCAAATTGCCTTTTAAATTTAAATATATTGATATATACATATGTAAAGAGGCTGTAAATTCATTTGAAAATATGCTTAGAAGTAGAACAAGCACATATATTAATGGCAACTAAAAGTATACTAAAATTTCTGTAAGAAATTATCACATTTTGAGGAAGACGTTAAAGAGCAGGGGTTAAAAATCGAAAAATTATAAATGATTCCCATTTTTAGATTTTCTACAAAATTAGAGAATATAATAAATGTTAATAAAGATGGAATTTTACATGCATATTTGAGCCAGAATCTAATTTGATAGCAATTTAACAGCAGTGAATTTCTATAGCACATTATGAAAAACATGTCTGAATGCGTTTCTCGACTAAAATTTCATTTTAAACTTTTTTGTTTTCAAACAAATAGATAAAATGATGTCCAAAGACAGCTAAGTGACTATTTATCTGCAATAAAAGCTGCTAGGAGAAGAAAAGTTAGTTGTATTTCATAGGCGTAATGTCAGTTAGGTGGCCCACAATTAAATTAGGTATGAGGGTACAGGGGATGTGGATGAGGGAGAGAGATAAAGTAGATTAATATATTTTTGTATGAAATGCACAAAAGTTCAATAAAAATTTATTTACAATATTGTTTAATTAGAAAATCTATGATATACAATGTGAAAAGCAGGGCTCATTGACTTCTTGATTCCTGCTTAAATTTTAAATAAGTATTCAAGAATGTTTTAAAGCCTAAATATAGCTCTCCAGGGCTAGAGAGATGGCTCCACAGTTAAGAATCCTGGCTGCTTTTGAAGAATACTCAGGTTCAGTTCCCAGAACCCTGATGGCAGCTAGCAACAAATGTTTGTAGCTTCAGTTAAAAGGCATCTAGGGGCTGGAGAGATGGCCTAGCGGTTAAGAGCGCCGACCGCTCTTACAGAGGACCCGGGTTCGATCCCCAGCACCCACATGGCGGCCGAGAACCGTCTGAAACTCCAATTCCAGAACTCCAGTTCCAGGGGAATCCGAGACCCTCTTCTGACCTCCGCGGCATTGCACGACACGGGTGCACAGACTTGCATGCAGACAGTACATTCATACACATACAGAAATTTTAAAAAAAGAGGCATCTAATGCCTTCTTCTGGCCTCTGTGGACATTGTGTGATACCTCTTCACTTATATACAAGCAAAAAGAAGATACTCATAAACATAAAATAAAAATGAATAAGTAAATAAATTTAAAATTAAAAAAAGTTTTAAAATGAATATGGCAATGTTGAAGAATTTCATAAAAATTCAGTCAATTTCCTGACAATATCAACTGTCACTTATCAGGTACTTATGGAAGATAAACACTGGTAGGGACTTTGTAATTTCCAGTAGCATTTATTCCACAATTCCAGCTACAATAAATCTATAGCTATGTTTCAAATAGCCAAAGACATGCATCATGTGTGCCAGTGTGTTAAAGCTGTAAGCAACTTGATTAATACTATGAAAACTCCTGTGTTCTCAGAGAGTTGATTTGTCCTTTAGTTGTTAACAGTTTCGTATGCATCAGCTTCAATGTAAACGTTTAGTAATAAAAGTATGATAGCTAAAATTACGAATGTCACTAAATGCAACAATATGATGTTTATACCAAGGAAACACCATGAAATCCGAAGTAAAAACAGCAAAAAAGTGCTAGTAATGGTAGAAAAGAAAACATTACACACAAAAGTAAAAACCAAAAAAAATCACTGAATTAATAAAAGTTTGATTCAATTTTTGAATTGGAGGTAATATTCTATTGCCATCTTTCAAATTTATTATTCTGTTTTAAATTATTATTGAATAGAGAAATCAAAACTCAATTTGACAAATAAAATAGAATAAAAGAGTATATAGGTAAATCAGAATCACTGAGATTGACACTGCTGATACATTTTATGTTGTTTTTCTACAACATTGTTTGTAACAGTGCTTCACAAATACAAGCAAACACTCCCATTCAAGCAGTTCAACTTTGATTTCAGTAACACAATAATCTTAATGCATATGCCGTTTGCTACTCCAAACTTTTTATATACTGACCACCACTTGGTATTTAATGAGCATTTTCACAATGAATCAATTCAGTTTGTTAATTCTCATTCATTTTTTGAGAAGTGGATTTCATTTGTAAAGTCTTTTTGCAGTCTTACAATTCTGTTAGGCATATGGAGAAAATGACTCAGAGAGAAATGAAAAATATGACCAATGTATTGCTAAACACTCTGTTTCAGTGGAAGCAGAAATTCTTTTGAATCTACACAGTACATACCAAACAGATGGAGTGAGAAAACAAATCTTTTCTGTGGGTGGCCTTATCATGTCAGCCAAAAGAATCCACTTAGGCAACAAGGGATGTGCTTGTGACAGCTCTTATTTAAAGGGTACTTATCAAAATATTTGTCTAATTTCTTCATAATGTTTAACTCTTTTCAAAATAACCCGATTTCTGGAAATGAATACTCTTTATTAAACAAAACACAGAACTTGTCCAAAAATCTCAGTATTACTTAAATTAGTAATAACATACAACTATAAAGTGTCCGAGAATAGAGAAACAACTAAGAATTCTGTTTCATTAAACTGACTGACTGTTCCTCAGCCAGGTATCATATTTATTATTTTAGGTTTTTAGAAAACAACAAAAAACTAAGAAAATGATTATTACGTAAAATTTTGTGGGAAAAGCGAATGTATAATTTTAAAATATAGTGAATATAGTTGTGAAAACTGTGCTTGTAATTCTATGTAGCTTAGAACAAAAATGTAAAAAAAAATCCAGATATTTTCTGCCTTGTGACACATTATATTTTTGTCCTTTAAAACCATAATCTGTTTTGCTGCAGGGTTGTCTGTACTATGTTCATTCTTTAATAAATTTGCAGTTTTTGTTTTTAAACAATTTTTCTCTATTCATCTTCTGTCAACAGTTTTGGTAAAAAAAAAGGAGATGACCCAAAGCAAGTGAATGTATGCATGTGACCTGATTTTAAATGTGTTAAAATTATTTCCCAACTTTAATTTTTCTTTATTTTTTGATTCTTTTTAAAAAAATTTTATTTATTCTTTATGTGTATGAATGTACTGTCTGCATGCAGGTTTGTGCACCCGTGTCGTGCAATGCCGTGAAGGTCAGAATATGGTGTCAGATCCCCCTGGAACTGGAGTTAAAGATGGCTTTCAGCCGCCATGTGGATGCTGGGGATCGAACTGGGGTCCTCTTCAAGAGCAATTAGCGCTCTTAACCGCTAGGCCATCTCTCCAGCCCTATTTTTTGATTCTTAAGAAAGCTAACATGCTGGCTTACAAAAACTGATTTTTACATCCACCATATTAATTTTCTTAATAAATGTCATTATAATTAGCAAAAGGCAATCATTAGAAACAGACACTCTAATAGCTTTTTAAGTATGCCGTTGCAACCTTCTCTGGTCCAGCTGGAGGGGTTCCGGTCACCACTGATGAGTGGGGGTGAGAGACGTGGAGTCAGCACACAGATACCAGAACTTGAGTGAAAGAAAACAGATAAAGGAGTTGCTGCAGACTCCTTTATTTAGGGGAAGGTAGGGGTATATATGTGGCCATGGATTAAAGGCTTGTGCCACCACACCCAGAGTGAGTTTAATCCCAAAGACTGGGATTAAAGGCATGTGCCACCCAGAGTGAGTTTAATCCCAAGAACTGGGATTTAAAGGTATGTGCCATGACACCCAGAGTGAGCTTAATCCCAAGGACTGGGATTAAAGGTGTGTTCCACCACTGCTGGTCTGGAACTCACTCCACAGGCTATGTTGGCCCTGAACTCAAAGAGATCTGCCTGCTTCCTGAATGTTAGGATTAAAGGTCAAAGAACAGGTTAAATCTGTTGGGCAAGCCAGGTGGTAAGCACTCTACATTATGCACTCAGTATAAGTGAACTTCTAAGCAGATATCATCACGTAATTTTGGTCTTGATGTACACTAAACATTCCATGTTTAGACATTTCAATTCAATAACTTATTTCTTGAATAATATTCAAAAATTATGTGAAAAGCACTAGGTATAGTGCATAGTACATCAATAGTAAGTAAAGCCAGGACATTTTTTTGCTGTTTTTAAAAATTTGTTTTCCTGCGGTTCTTGTAGTGATTTTTTCATATAAATGGACTACTATTTAATTGAGCCAAGATTGCAGGCTAAATTGGTGCTTAATGTTTTAACATGTTATACTTCCACTTAAACAAAAACAAAATACACATATGTGTGTGTGTGCATATGTGTATGAGTCCATGTTGTATATCTGTAGCTATAAAGCTAAAATTTCATTGTTGGGTAGTGAAAATTTTTCTAAGTTGGTAGGTGTTGCTCAAAATAATCCTAATAGAATAAAGGCCATTGCCAAGGACATCATTTCATAGAACTTGGAAGTAAGGTCCTGTTGGGAAACATGATATATGCCAGACACAGAACATGGAGAAATTGAATGGAAACTGACCTGGAAAACCCCTCTTTTAAGATGAGATTTCATAGTATCATCAAAGGAGAAAACCAATAAATGGTCTTAACCAAACAGTCTATGAACAATGGGGATCCCAGCAAATTATCTCTTTTGGTATAATAGTAATACTTTTATCCTAGAAGTAATAAACAGCTGTATAATTAGACTTAAAGCCTGCTCAGTAGGAAGAACTCCATGCATGTTGCTTTAACACATAACTCAATGGTTTGGAAAGAATGTAGGCACTAGAAAAAAAAAATCTAGTTCTGTCACTCTCCTAGATCAATGTCATTTCTTACTATATTCTAATATAATATCTACATGATATTTACAGATAAGAGGACCTCTTACCACTCATCAAAGTAGCTTTTTTTTTGCAAAAGATGAAGAGTATTACAAAGTTCTACACTTTATAAAATGCATAGTAAATGAATGTGAGATATATTCCCCTAAGTGTTGTATCTATGATGCAACTTCTATACGTAAGGCTTTGGAAACCTTATAGAAGAGGAGGAAGATGATTGTTAGAGTGAGAGAGACAAGACACTTTTTGTTAATTAATGCATTCTAGAGATGATGGTAGTCTAGCAAGATCTGAATAGTAACAAAACCAGTTGACATGCCAAAATCAATGGGGGAATTTTCACAGGATCCTAACTCTAGTTGAAGAATTAAAAGAAATCAATGGATGCTGAGGGAGAGAGAATTAGTTTTTGAGAGTGAATAGTTCCCTGAGAGGCTTTCTAAACCCTAGTGGGCAGCCATAAAAATAGGTCCACACCAGTATCACTAAAGGCACTGACTCTATTACACATATGGATAGATAGATAGATGGACATAGATATATTTGTGGGTGTCTGTGTGTAATGTGTCTGTATGTATATATAACAATAATAAAAGGAGGATAATAAACTGAAATGAAGTGGGGAGGGTAAAGGGTAGGAATAATACAAATAATTTAAAAATGTACAAAATTTAAAATGATATGAAACAAAAACAAACACTATAACATATATAGTTATATATGTACAAAAGGAATATGCATATATGTATATAATAGTTTAGGGTTATTGTTTTCTTTTCATCTGTCTATCTCCCTTCAATATTGTAGCTATCTAAGGATCATCAAGTGTACAACAGCACGTTAAAAAAGTGGGATTTGGGGCTGGAGAGATGGCCTAGCGGTTAAGAGCACCAACTGCTCTTGCAGAGGACCCAGGTTCGATCCCCAGCACCCACACGGCGGCTAAGAACTGTCTGTAACTCCAGTTCCAGGGGAATCCGAGACCCTCTTCTGACCTCCACAGCATTGCACGACACAGGTGCACAAACCTACAAGCAGACAGTACATTCATACACATACAAAAAAATTAATTAAAAAATGGGATTTAATATGGACTGAAGACTCATGTCTCTCCAAGAATCCTCCAAACCTTCAATGCCAGATGGGGACTACTGAGATACCCAGTTTTTGGACTAAGGAGCTAAGAGGATTTAGCCTCATCAGAATATAGACTGCCATTGTTGGACAACCTGGGCTGTATCATGGAGGCCAGTACAGGAGGATCAAGACAGGACGTATGCTTATGGACTTCATTTGGGAGATCATGGGAGGGAAAGATCTCAATGTGGAGCACAAGTGCAGGATTGATGGTTGTTTGGGCTTGCCAAGGAGGAAACTTTGAGCACTTCCTTAAGGAAAATATGACATCTTTTAGGAAAAAAAAATCCTCCAATTCAAGTGACATATATATATATGAAAAGAAATACAAGTTGGAGAGAACAGCAACAATAAAAGAACTAGAAAAAAAACTCTGGAAAGACTGAGAATAAGATGCAGGACATGTATGGCAGAGTGAAGGGGCTCGAATGGGGTGGGCAGCATGGAAAGGGAAGTGACTCTAGACTCAATTAAGAAATGATCTATAACTTATGGAAAAAAATTAATAACAATAAAAATTTGATTAAAAAAGCACATACATGATTCAGATCCCCATTTCATTAAGTCTGGATGGTGTTAGAAATTTTGTAGGTGGAAATTGTATTACAGCCTTTTCCAGTAATACTCCATTTCATATTTGAGCAAAAGAAAAAAGGAATCTAGCTCAAATATAAAGTATGACAATATTCTCTTTATTCCAACGAAAATGAGAAAGATATTGTGGATTAGATGAATAATTCCTAAAATGCTTTAGAATATTCAAAAGTGTCATCCTTGAACCAGTAGCATTATTGGAAGGGAGTCTGTTAGAAAAGAAGAATACCAGTTTCAAAATTACTAAGAATCAGGGCTGGGCAGATGGCTCATTGATAAAGAGCATTAGCAGTTCTTGCAGCACACTTAGGTTCAATTCTCAGCACCTCAATGTCAGCTAACAACTGTCCATCACTCCAGTTACAGGAAATCCAATGTCTTTTCTGAATTTATAGGCATTGCATGTCACAGGTGCACTTACATTCATGTAGGCAATACACTCATACACATAAAATAAAAGGAATAAAAATGTTTTTAAAAATTACTAAGAATCTTTTATAAATATTTTCAGGTATTGTATACCTTAGTTTAAGATTTACTTCTTTAATTCTAGTAAACAGGTGAAATATTGGTAACTTAAAACAATATGCCCAAGTTCTGGTGGCTGTGCTGACTCCTCGTCTCTCACTCCCACTCCCTGGTGGTGACCGGAACCCCTCCAGCTGGACCAGAGAAGGTTGCAACGGCATACTTAAAAAATTATTAGAGTGCCTCTTCCTAATGATTGCCTTTTGCTAGTTATAATGGCATTTATTAAGAAAATTAATATGGTGGATGTAAAAATCGGTTTTTGCAAGCCAGCATGTTAGTGTTCTTAAGAATCAAAAAGTTGGGAAATAATTTTAACATTTATAATCAGGTCACATGCATGCATTCACTTATTTGGGTCATCTCCTTTTTTATTTTTTTTTACCAAAACTGTTGACAGAAGACGAATAGAGAAAAAATTGTTTAAAAACAAAAACTGCAAATTTATTAAAGAACGAACATAGTATAGACAACCCTGCAGCAAAACAGATTATGGTTTTAAAGGACAAAAATATAATGTGTCACAAGGCAGAGAATATCTGGATTTTTTTACATTCTTGTTCTATGCTACATAGACTTATGAGCACAATTTTCACAATTATATTCACTATATTTTAAAATTATACATTTGCTTTTCCCCACAAAATTTTACATAGTAATCATTTTCTTAGTAAAAACTCTAAAATAATAAATATGATACCTGGCTGAGGAACAGTCAATCAGTTTAATGAAACAGAATTCTTAGTTGTTTCTCTATTCTTGGACACTTTATAGTTGTATGTTATTACTAATTTAAGTAATACTGAGATTTTTGGACAAGTTCTGTCTTTTGTTTAATAAAGAGTATTCATTTCCAGAAATTAGGTTAATTTGAAAAGAGTTAAACATTATGAAAAAAATAGAGAAATATTTTGAGAAGTACCCTTTAAATAAGAGCTGTCACAAGCATATCCCTTGTTGCCTAAGTGGATTCTTTTGGCTGACATGATAAGGCCATCCACAGAAAAGATTTGTTTTCTCACTCCATCTGTTTGGTATGTACTGTGTAGATTCAAAAGAATTTCTGCTTCCATTGAAACAGAGTGTTTAGCAATACATTGGTCATATTTTTCATTTCTCTCTGAGTCATTTTCTCTATATGCCCAACAGAATTGTATGACTGCAAAAAAGTCTTTAGAAATGGAATCCACTTCTCAAAAAATGAATGAGAATTCACAAACTGAATTGATTCATTGTGAAAATGCTCATTAAATACCAAGTGGTGGTCAGTATATAAAAAGTTTGGAGTAGCAGAAGGCATATGCATTAAGATTGTTGTGTAACTGTAATCAAAGTTGAACTGCTTAAATGGGAGTGTTTGCTTGTATTTGTGAAGCACTGTTGCAAACAATGTTGTAGAAAAACAACACAAAATGTATCTGCAGTGTCAATCTGAGTGATTCTGATTGACCTATATACATTTTTATTCTATTGTGTTTGTCAAACTGAGTTTTGATTTCTCTATTCAATAATAATTTAAAACAGAATAATAAATTTGAAAGATAGCAATAGGTTATTACCTCTAATTCAAAAATTGAATCAAACTTTTATTAATTTAGTGATTTTTTTGGTTTTTACTTTTGTGTGTAATGTTTACTTTTCTACCATTACTAGCACTTTTTTGCTGTTTTTACTTAGGATTTCATGGTGTTTCCTTGGTATAAACATCATATTGTTGCATTTAGTGATAGTGGTAATTTTAGCTATCATGCTTTTATTACTAAACGTTTACATTGGAGCTGATGCATACAAAAGTGGATACAAAACAACTAAAGGACAATTCAACTTTCTGACATCACAGGAATTTTCATAGTATTAATCAAGTTTCTTACAGCTTTAACATGCAGCACACATGATGCATGTCTTTGGCTATTTGAAACATAGTTATAGATTTATTGTAGCTGGAATTGTCTTTTTTGTCTCTTCTGATTTTTTTTTTTACTTTGAAGTATATTTTGTCTGATATTAAAATAGAAACACCTGCTTTCTTTATGGTACCATTTGCTTGGAATATATTTTTCCATCCTTTCACGTTAAGGTGGCGCCTACCCTTGAAGGTAAGATGTGTTTCTTGTAGACAGCATATAGATGGGTTCTGTTTCCTAATCCAATCTCCCAGTCTATTTCTTTAGATTGGGGAGTTTAGTCCATTAATATTTAAGGTTATAACTGAAAGATGTGTGTTGCTTCCTTTCACCTTATTATCCATTTGCATTTTTGTCTAGGTTTCTACTTCTGCAGTTATGCTTTTATTGATTTCTCTTCCTAGGTGTCTGGGGATGGTTGCTCCTTTCTTCTGTCCTTTGAATTGCTTCAAGCATTCTCTGAAGGGTTGGTTTTCCAGACATATATTCTATTATATTGTTTACATCATGGAAGGTTTTTCTCTCTCCTTCAACTATAATTGATATTTTTGCTGGGTATAATAATCTGTGTTGGCATCTATAGTCCTTTAACACTGGGAATACTTTACTCCACATTCTTCTTGTTTTCATATTTTGCACTGAGAAGTCAGTCATAGTTTTGAGGGGTTTCCCGTTATATGTAAATTGCTGTTTTTCTCTTGTGGCTTTCAGTATTTTTGTTGTTATTGTTGTTGTTGTTGTTGTTTTGAGCATCTAGTGCTCTTGGGGTTAGAGAGAATACTACTAGTGCATTCCTCAACATTCCCTAGTGCAGCTCCCTCATACAACAGAGTGTGCCACACAACATAAGGCCAAAACTGGCCACGTTTTAGAGCATAAGAGACTGCAGATTGTATATTGTAGGAGAATTAAGTTCTGTTGCTCGACATTTACTGAGCATGCTCAATTATAATTTCCCCATGGAGCCAACCTGAAATCTGCCTTGCAGCCTGGCGACAGATGATCCAGCCTCAGGCTGAACCTATGGGAGAAAAGATATACCAACTGACACACTAACTGCCACCTGGCCAGGGACCAATGGGATGTGGGGAGGGGGCATAAAGGTCTGCCCGATTCCTGTAATAAATGAACCTACTTTTGCCTTTTACCTGACTCTCAGGGTCTGTGTCATTAACTCTGTGCCTTCCTATCACCCTCCCCAAGAGTCCTGTGTCAGGATAGCCTGCTACATCTGGTGCCCAACGTGGTCTCTTTACCCATTCAGGCATGGGCATTGAGCACATGTACCTCCAGATTAAGTTCTTGTTTTTTTTGGGCGCTCGTTGACAGCACTGCATCCACCTTGAATAGGTCACCACTACTCGGGACTCTTCCCCATTTGTGCCCCCATCTGCAGTTTTTACAGTAGGTTGGCCACTATATGTTATATATTCTTCATGCAAGGGGTGAGCATGTTGACCTTCTTTTGTCTGTTTTGTTTTTATTTTTGGTTGTTTTGTTTTTGTTTGCTTTATTTCTTTTTCTCTGCTGTTGTATGTCTTTTTTAATATTTTTAATTTTATTTATTTTATGTATATGAATGTACTGTCTGCATGCAGGTCTGTGCACCTGTGTCATGCAATGCCACAGAGGTCAGAAGACAGTGTCTGATTCCCCTGGAACTGGAGTCAAAGACAGTTCTCAGCCACAATGTGGGTGCTGGGAATCAAACCCAGGTCCTCTGCAAGAGAAGTCAATGTTCTTAACTGCTAGGCCATCTCTCCAGCCCCTGTTGTATGTCTTAATAGGGAGGAACATTCATTTTGGTTTCAGTTGGCCTGTGACTCCATATAAAAACTGTGTAGGAGTTGGAACCCAGATTGGCCCCCTGATGGGTCTTTCTTGACTGGAGATACCATGTGGGCATAGGGCCATGGCCTGACAAACCATGGCTGTCCCCCCCTAAACACAAGACAATTGGTCTGATACATGATCTCCCACATCTGCTTGTTTTCTTTTCGTCTCTGTTTGTCTCATCTCCCCCTGGTGCCTATGGGGGGGCTGTCATCTCACTATAAGGAACCTCAAATAAAGGCCCTGTTAATTATAAGAGACATGAGGGTCAAGTCAACAAAATTAGAAGCCTTTTGGTCAGAGGCAGGCATAATTGCCCACTGGATTTCCCCTGAAAATATGGGGAAGGTAGATCTTTGGATGAAATTATTATACCTTGCCTGTAAAAGGGAAATTGACTCAGGTGCTCTACCCCCATCTTCCTTTGTACCCAATCTCCTGGCCGTGATAGTAACCTCAAAAGCTCCTCTCCTGAGGATGTTATTGCTGCCCACAACCAACACTGCAGGGAGCAGGCTCCCCTCTTTCACTAGTTAGCTTAAAAATATTTATCATATTTAAATAATATTTATTATGTGTACATATATGTATGTATGTATGTATGTATGTATGTATGTATGTGAGTACTTGCTTTAATCCCTATAACTTTCTAAATATCTGTGTATTTAAAAGTCAACTATAAAGTACTGTTAACAGATTCAACCTATACAAAACTACTGGTTTATACCTTTTGGTATAAACAATCTTTAATTGGGTTTATGCAAAATGTTAATATATATTTGTACAATTCTAAGAAGGCTCTGGGTTGAAACTGGCCCTTTCAACTCAGGTGCAGCCCTATTAATATCATTAAACTTCTATGGTTATTTGTGTAATTTACTTGTCTTGGTTAAGAATTACTAATAACTTGGAATAAACTTGCCACCCGACCAAGCCATACCACTCCTGGGCATGTACCCACAAGACTCATCCCACCACAGAGATACATGCACAGCCATGTTTATTTCAGCTCTCTTCACAATAGCAAGGAGCTTACCAACCCAAATGCCCCTCAACTGATGAGTGGATAGAGAAAATGTGGTACATCTACACAATGCAGTTCTATGTAGCAGTAAAGAAAGATGACATCACCAGGTTTGCAGGAAACTGGCTGGAGCTAGAAGACATCATGCTGAATGAAGTAATACAGTCCCAGAAAAACAAACGATGAATGGTATCCCTCATCTGTGGATGAAAGTGCCATTTACCCAGTTGTAAGTATTTCTTGTGCAGGGCCCCTTGAGCTTTTGTCCAAGCAGTTAGGAGTGATACATATTGTAAACAACAACAAAAAGGACTGCATCAAAGAACTGACTGAAACAGTGAACTTCTGCTCAAAACAGTCAACTTCCACATGGAGAATATCAAGAAAGACTGAAAAAGAGATGAAAAGCATGTTTGGCAGAATACATGAGCTCTGGTGGGTGGGGTGGGGATAGGGTGGGTGAGACAGTTTAGACTTGATAATCTTGTACAAAATAGATATTTAAAAAATTAAAAAAAACAAATAAAAAGAATTACTAATAAAATTATACAGGTGTGATACACTTAAATACTTTGTGTGTATATGCCAGCGACGTGCTTTTGTTTGCAGACTCTTCAATGCCTAAGACCAAATTCAGCAAATCTAATGTTGGAAGGGAAATAAATTGGTCAAAATAGTATATATAGATATATATATATATAAATATTATATATATAATATGATGCTTATTTTATTTAAAGTTATGGTTGTTAAATGTGTATTGTAGAACATTTAATAACTAGGTAAAATATCTTTAAAGCACTGTGTCATGCCAGGCCTAAAGAAGGCAACTCCAAGAGCTTGGAGGAAAATGGTAATTAAAATCCACTCTGTCAGGTTTACAGTTGACTAAAAAATTGAGTTTACATGCTGGTGTTGGTGCACATACATTTAAGACTAGCACTTCAGGAGGCAGAGGCAGGTGAAGCTTTGTGAGTTCATTCAAGCCATCCTGGTCCTAAGAGGAGTTCAAGGACACTGGGGCTTACAGGGAGACCGTGTCCTTGAAAGACCAAAAAGAAAATAATTGGGTTTACCTTTCTAAATAACAGTGTACAGTTAAATTTAATGGACCATTATACCTTGGTTCTTGTCAATACGTATGTGTAACCAACTACCTTTTAAATATCTATAAGGTCAAATTATAAAAAGAGAAAATAAAAAAAAAGGGGGACATGGTGGAGCACTCCCTCTGGAATACAAAGAGAGAACTCTTTATTTCAAACTGTTAGAAAAAATTTAATTTTGAAATCTGAAAGCTAACTAAGGGAAAAAAGATTTGAATGTTCTCACAGGTCAAAACAACATCAGCCTGAGAAAGGAAAGATACAGTTTTGCAATGTACAATATGGACCAAGAAATACCAGTTGAGAAATTATACCACCTGAACATGAGGAGAAAGCAAGAGGAAAACTTCAGACTGCCTGAACCACAAGCACCAAACATCTCTGTGGATCCGATTTGTAACAACTGTTTTCATAATGTGTCCAACCCCCCCACCGACCCCCCCAACCCACCCCCCCACAAACCCCCCCCCAACACCCCCAAACACCCCACAACCCCCACCCCCCACCCAAACCCCCCCCCCCCCCCCACCCCCACAACCACCCCACCACCCACCCCCCACCAAAACCCCCCACCCCCCACCCAACCCCACCAACCCACACCAACACCCCACCCCCCCCCCCACCCCCCCCCAAACACACCCAAAACACACCAACAACCCCCCACACACCCCACCCCCACCCACCCCCCCCCCCACAACACAACCCCAAAGCACCAACCCCCACACCCCCACACCCCCCCCCCCCCCCCACCAAAACCCCACCGCACCCCCACACCCCCCACACCCCCACCCCCCCCCCCACCACCCCCCACCCCCCCACAACACACCCCCACCCACCCCAACCCACACCCCCCCCCCCCCCCACCCCACCACCCCCCCCCCCCCCCCCACACAACCACCCCCCCCCCCACACCCCCCCCCCCCCCCCCCCCACCGCCCACCCGCACCCCACCCCACCCCCCCCCCCCCCACACCCCCAACCCCACCCCCCCCCCCCCAAAACCCACCCCACACCCCAAACCCCCCCCCCACCCCCGACCAACCCCCACACCAACCCCCCAACCCCCACCCCACCCCCACCCACCCCCAAACCCAACCACCACACCCACCACAAACCACCCACCACACCCCCCACACCCAAACCCACACCCACACACCCACCCCCCCCCCACCCCAACCCCCCCAACCACACCCCCCCACCACCCCCCAAAACCCCCAACCCCCCCCCCAAACACCACCCCCCCCACCACCCTAATGAACTTTTTTTCCAGGTGCTGCTAAGTTTAAGATGACAAGCCTTCCTATTTCTGTCTTCTTTCTTATAAAAAAAGAAAAAAAAACTTTGAGTGTAATAAAAGAAGACAACTGTTATGGTTGTGATTTTTCATGGGATAGGTATAGCCAGTTTTAACTAATGGGCATAAAAATTGTATAGGAAAATTTTGTTCAGAGCTAGATGTCAGTAAAAACCTTTAAAGGCTTGATAGTTTTAGCAATGTGTTAATAGAAAAAGCTTTGGTACCAGCAATGGACTATTTTGCAAGGCATTGGCTGGGGGCTAATGGCTCCCCAAAATAAAGGCTATTTGTCTATAAATTGGGATACATCTGTGCATTAAGACACTGGACTGCTGAAGACCTGATGTGGAAAACGGAAGTCGAGTATGGGAAAGGACAAAGATCACGCTTAGAAATGGACAGTACGACCTCTAAAAATGCCATTAACAAAGGCAACTGGAAAAGCAAAATAATGGTCTCCCTGAAAGCAAGACTCATTGCTACACTACACCTTGCCTGGAAGACATTGTACAGCTAGCGGCTCCAAAAGTTATCCTAAACCTAATTAGCTATTATCTCACTCTTTTGGGGGGAATAATATTTCTGGTATTAAACCTTTCGTAATTAATAACACTATAAAAAGTCTTAGTGCATAGACTAATATGCCATCTAAATATTTGTATCTGCCCACAGAGCAACTTGCCATGATAATCAATGCCAGTTTAAATAACCTTGCTGTCTCATTGCTTGCTTGTTAGTAGGATTAAAAAAGTGTTTTCCCAAAACAAACCATCAGCCCCACCTAAGTAAACAGCTGGAACAGACAACCTCAAAGAAAAATAGAGTGCTTCATTTCTCTTTCACTTTTTCTTTCCCTTGTCCCCCTCCAAGGCCCAGGGATCAAATGGGGAAGATGGAGCACATTAGACTGTTAAGGGCTAAAGAGATGGGGACAATTTCTGAGATATCAAAAATGGACTGGACCTTTATTTGATCACATGTTTGGACTCTGGGGACTAGAAACAAATAACTACTAACTAGAGTTTGTTTGAGTTAGGATTTGTTTAGAATTAATCTGTCTTTTATCCGCCCTTACACTCAATAAACAGGTTTGAAGTGGGCTGGCTATTTGAAAGCCTAGATTTCCTCAAGGCAACTCCTCACCGGCGCACCTGAGCTGGATTGTAAGAGGTTGGAATGCCAAGGATACGATCTTTTTGCAGTCAGTCAACATAGGACAGAGGACCACACCTGGGCTGGTTGTATCATAAAGATGGGTAAGACTGAATTTTTCCGGAGAAGATAGCGCTAAGTGTAGGCACTGTCCAAAATATCTGGACACCCCTGAGGTGGGGACAACAATGCCAGAGCAAAGACATTCTGGCTCCTACTGGGCAGTCTGAGAAAGTGAAAACAAAAGGGTGGATATGTAGGAGAAGTAAGCCCTGCTGCTCGACATACACTGAGCATGCTCAATTATAATTTCCCCATGGAACCATGGGGGAAATCTGCCGTAGCAGCCTGGCAACAGATGATCCAGCCTCAGGCTGAACCTATGAGAGAAAAGATACGCCAACTGCCAGCCAACTACACACTAACTGCCACCTGCCCAAGGGACCAATGGGACACAGGGACAGGGTATAATGGTCTGCCTGATTCCTTTAATAAATGAAACTGCTTTTGCCTTTTACCTGGCTCCGCGGGTCTGTGTAGTTGACTCTGCCTTCCTACCCCCACCCCCAAGAGTCCTGTGTCAGGATGGCCTACTACAGTATATTCTGGATAGGTCTCCCATATTAAAACTCACTCACCTTGGATCATGGACCATTGTAGAAAAGGAGGGCAAAAAGATCTTAAGTAGCAAGATTGGTGCATGAACATAAGGGAAAAGAGGGCTTCAAGACTGCTGAGGACTTTTTTCATATAAATTTGCAGGCAATTGTGACAGCATGTCACAGAACCATGCTGACACAATCAACAAAAAAAAAAAAAAAAAAAAAAAACGAAAATCAACTGGGAGGAAATGAAAACAGTAAGCCAAGGAACTATTAGCAAATGAGTTACTGTGGGATAGTTGACTAGGCTTTAAGTAGTGACTCTGACAGCTAACTAGACTCTGGTGGTTGAATAGCACCATGGGACATCTGGGAATAATGCTTGACAGATAGGCCTTAACATATATGACAAAATGCATAAAATCCGATGAGGTGGGCTATAGGAGGGAGCAGATTGGGTTTATAAAGGGTCTACAATAATTTTTCTGATGCCAGTGCAGGTCAAAGTGTCGATCTGGACTGAGTTTCGGTGACTATTCAAACGTTATCAGCCCGAGTGGTTGGATCACAGCCGGCTCTGAAACTATGAACACCTTGCAAGCATTCTCAAGCCCAAGGGTCTATAACTTAGAAGATTAGTTACAGATAGCAATATAATTAAAAATATTAACCAAATTAAAAATAAGATTGTTTGTAGAGCTATTTTGAAATTTCAAAAATTGTAATCTGTCATCTACTCAGATCCCTTTCTCTTAAGATGTGCTCCAGCTCACCCACTCAATTAACATCCAGCATATAGAATCTAATTTGAGTTCCCCGATTGCATCTTGGGTGTGGGTCTATTCCCTAGAGCCTAGTCAATCTATCCCATCTCACATCCTTTAAGAAAAGAACTCTCCATTTCTTAGCAACTATCACTTATCAATAGTTCTGGAGTAGCTATTGAAGGGTCAGCATACAACAACAATATTTAACATGTTCAATATTTTTTCCCTTTCAATACTCAGAATGATATAGCAATTGTACTTATGTCACTATCTTCTGTTGCTGTACATAATAAACACCATGAACCAAAAGGAACTTATAAAAGGAAGGATGTTGTATTTGATTACGATGTACGGGTTCCAGGCCCAATTAGAGTCATTGTGGTTGGGCAGTTGCTGTGATAAAACAATGCCGGAGCTTGGAGAGATGGCCTAGTGGTTAAGAGCGACCGATGCGCTTGCAGAGGACCCAGGGTCGATCCCCAGTCTACCACATGGCGGCGGAGAGACCGGTCTTTCTATTGATAAGCTCCAATTCAGGAGAACTCCAGTTCCAGGGGGAATCTGAGACCCTTCTTCTGACCCTCATGCGGCATCACGAGTACGGGTGACAAATCTATATGTAGGCGAGTACATTCATACGCATAAAAAGGATAAAATAAATGATAATAGATGCATTACCATAAATTAATAAATAAAGTAAAATTAAAAAAAAAAAACAGCCTGAACACAAAAGGAACTTATAAAAGGAAGAGTTAGTTGAGCTTTACAATTGAACTTAGTGGTATAGAGCCATTGGGTGGTAGGAGCGCATGGCGTGGCTCGGAGTCTGAAGCGCAAGCTGAGGGGCACAGTCGGAGGAGATGTCTCCAGGAGGAAGCAGTAGCCAGACACTGGAAGACCCCTATCAGCTTGGTTAAATCACTAACCTACCCCCACTTAACTGCTCCTCTGCAGATGGTCAACCTTCTAAGACCTCTCAAAACTTGGCCACCAACTGGAGACAAAGTGTCCTGAATACTTAAAAGCCTATGGGGGACACTCATTCAAACCCCAACAGCAATTATATTAGACCATCTCATCACATATGCTTAAGAATGTTTCTAGGACTGAAATGATTTTTCTAAACCTTTTAGTACATCTAAAGGAGTAATGGATATATGATAATTTATTTGGAAACAAAAATATTAGTAATAATGTCACACTTTAGGGTATATCATTGAATATTTAACTATTAGGCCAGGTGTCTTAAGCACGTCATTGGACTGAATTACAGGGTCCTTATCAGAAATCGAATCAGAGATATTCATTCAGTCTAACTGTCTTAGTCCCTTTTTCGTTGCTGTGATAAAATAACATTGACGAAGAGAACTTATAAAGGAAGGGTTTATTTGCAGCTATGATGATGGTCGAGGGGAATTAAGAGTCCATTGGCAGCGAGGCAGGGTGGCTGGGGCGGAGCTAGAAAGCTAGTTTTCACATCTACCAGTGAAACAAAGAGAGAGAGAGAAGAGCAACTGGAGCCAGCAAAGTTTGTTGAACTCACTAAGCCCCAAACCTGTAAAGGATTTGTTGAACTCAATAAGCCAACCCCCCGGTGATACTACCCTAGCATGGAAACACCTTCTAAGACCTCCCAAAAACAGCACTACCAAACTGGGGACAAAATATCCTGAATACTTGAAGCCTGATGGGGGCATGCCTCATTTCAAACCACCACACCTACCCTTAAAAATTGAAATGATATGAAATATCATGACATTTTGTCACATGTCATATGTATTGGCTGAGTTTAAAGATTTAAATTAGGCTTACCCAATTTCATATTTTCCTATGAACATTAACAAAATATAAATAAAATGGAATTGTTTAACTTCACTGTGAAGTGTCCCGTTGTATTAGGAATCATGGTCATAAGAGACACCAATCCTAAGTCACAACCCTCAGGAGACAAATAGTTAACAAAAATAGAGTGCATCTATACAATCTAGAGAGTTCTATGCAGTGGTAAAGAAAAAATGAACATTATAGAACTTTAGGGAAATGAGACTCAAGCCTTATTGCTAAGTGAAGTAACCACAGTCCCACAAGAAACAACAGGGAATGGGTTTCCTCATTTATGGATGCTAGTAAGCAAAATCCCCCAATTGAAAAGGCAAGCTGAGCAACATTATTGGGTTATATTTATTTCTTATCTGAAAGAGAGTATGATGTTATGTGGACTCCCTTATACTGAGCCATAGAAATTAACTTACAAGTTATACTTTCAACATGTAATTAATGGTAATGGGCATGAAGATATATAGTCATTTTTTAGAGTATATAAAAAATTGCAAGGGAGAAAATGTAAACTCCTAAACAATTTACTAGAGATTAGTTTAATATTATTCTGGAGGGACAAATTCGTGGTACGATATATGACATTTATATAGGCAATTTTGGAGCAAGTACAAGTTGGAAGGAACTACAACAACATAAGGACTGGTCAAAGAACAGATTGGTTAATAGTTAAATTCTGCCAAAACAATAAACCTTTGCAGAAGGCTTTTAAAAAAGACTGAGAAGATGCAGGAAATGTATGCGCACGAATGCATGCTCTGTGGTGGGGTGGGCAAGGGAAGGGGAATGCTAATCATACTGCCAATGCCCAATGAATGTCTGACATACCCCATACACATCAAACTCCAATCAATCAATATTAAATACAATACAAAACAAAGTGTTCAGTTTCCTCGTCATGTCATTCCGCGTCATAGTTATTATCCTTCCCATAGGTTGTGATGGTGCTTGGCACTATGTTCTTATCTAATATAAATTAGTGACCTTGTACAGGTTAATAATTGTGAAGTGAGCCTAAAGTCCAATGAGAAATGTTGTCCGTTATTAACTGATTGAGAGAAAGTAAATAAAGAGGTGTCCAAATAATAATAACATACTAATTGTGAGATATGTTTTTTTATTTATCATTTAACATCTTTACCCACTAGCGCGAATTGCAGAATGAAGAAGACTACTTTGAGTAATTTTCAATCAGAATTCATTCTTGAATACATAATGGCTAAGTTATAAATTCAACAGTCACTATGTCTAAGGAGGATGTGGGGGGAATAGAACACTTATTTACTCATTGATGGGAGTGCAGACTGATACATCCACATAAACAAATAAGCATGAAGGTATTTCAAAGTAGGCCTACAACATAATCAAGCAATAGAGTTCTTGGATATACAGCCAAAGGACTAATTAATATCCTTGCTACAGAAGATAGGTGCTCCACCTGTGGTCCCATTCAGCATAACTATGAATGGAAACAACCAACCTCAACAAATGATGAATGGATAATAGAAGCATGTTATTTACAAAATTTAACTTCTTCAGCTGTTAATACACCATAGAAACAACCAATAATCCCTGGTAACATTTGATAGAACTGGAAATAATCATCATAAGTTAGATAGCCCAGACCCGGAAGGAAAAATACTGCAGAATCTTATAAGTGGATATTTACTTAAATCTTTTTTTTTAATTTTATTTATTTCTGTATGTGTATGAATGTACTGTCTGCATGCAGGGTTGGTGCACGCACGCGTGTCGTGTCAATGCCGCGGAGTTCAGAAGAGGTGTCGGATTCCACCTGGAACTGGAGTTCTCCTGGATGGAGTGTCAGACGGTTTCCGGTATCCGAGCCGCCAGGTGGGTGCTGGGGGGATCGAACCCGGGTCCTCTGTAAGAGCGGGCGCACTCTTAATCGCTAGAGCCCAATTCTACCCCTTACTTTAAAATCTTTTAGGTTAAATGATGTTTAAAATTGTAAGATTCATAGGTAAGGTAAGCATGTGATTGGGTTCATTAGAGGAAAATATGTAATATAAAATGAAAAATAAAAAAGAAAAAAAATAGGGGGCTGGAAAGATGGCTCAAGCATGTTTAAGAGAACCGATGCTCTAGCAGAGGACCCAGGTTCGATTCCCAGCACCCACATGGCGGCTAGAACTGTCTTTAACTCCAGTTCCAGGGGAGCGGACACCCTCTTCTGACCTCTACGGCATTGTACGACACGGGGCGACCACCTACATGCAGACAGTACACTCATACACATAAAAAATAAATTTTTAAAAAGTAATAATGGAATAGGATGGTTAAATGGGGAATAGGAGGCAGAGCAAAGAAGGAAGTAAGAGGAGGGAGAAACTAAAAATTCTTGACAAAGTCATTTGAAAATCTGCTATAGAAAGCTTATTAATACATATTTGCATATTATACAAAAATATTCAAGTGTAGTTAGCCAATAATGGGGGCTTAATGGCCCTTCCAGAAACCACTGGTAAGAAATCAAAGTTCCAATGACATGAATGGCCTCACTGTATTGGCCTGTTGACCAGAAGGGTACCATGGAACCCAATATCCAAAGTGGCTATTGTCTGGATATTTCATCTTTGTTTCTTTGTCAGAATTGCCAGTAAGATCCTGTTACTAGTAACCACATACAAGAGTCATATAGCTACCAAAAATAAATCAACTAGTACTGACTTTGAAGCTTCATTCTACTGTCCTGTTTCTTGGTGGTAGAAGGTGCTATGCATGCTGCTGGAGAAAAGTAAACATTAACCTTGCCCAGCTTGAACCTGAAAGCTACAAGACCTGATAAGATATACCTCACTGTTATCAGTAGTGGCAGGAGGTAGACATTCTATTCACCAGGCACAAACAAACCCAAAGTTAGCACCAACAAATGGACTGATAATGACTTACACTTAGAGAAATATAATTAAAGCACAGATTGATACGTCAGTAATTCACATAATTCACGAAGAATTGCTCTGAGAGATGAAGCACAAATGAAGAGAGAAGTACTAAATGGAAATTGGGGATGTTATGTTGATCCTACAGAATTGTAAGAGGTTATGAGCAAAGAATTTGTGGAGAATTTTTATGAAAACAAAGTGGATAATTAAATGACATTAAACACTTAGGGGGAAACCTGCCAGGCATTCCACTGCTCGCTCTATTTCTCACTAGTCGTCACCACTCCTCCCCCTCTGCCCCCTTCCTCCCCNTTTTTTTTTTCATTTTTAGCTATAAGTGATAATCCATGAGTACAAGCATCCTTCATGCAAAACCTATCTGCAGGCTGTTGTGCCCAAACACCTACAGCCCCACCATCCAGTGGGGGGTGACAGGTTGTTTGTTCAATCAAGTTGATCAAATGAGTGTCCAGACTACATTGCTGTAGTTTCACCATTCACCCCAATCGCAGCCCTTACATTCTACCACGCCCCCTCTTCCGCAGGTTGTTCCCTAGGCTTAGAAAAGGGGCACAGGTGGATGAGAGGTAAAACAGTCCACTCTCTCTGGAGCTGTTGACTTGGACTCTGGTCAATTCTGGCTGTTTCCTTTCATGGGCTGACAGTTTGTCCAGGAATAACCTTTCGATCCTACTAATGAAGAACAAGCAATTAGATATATAGGTATTTAAGCAGCACTAATAGTTATGGTAGGTTACTTTAGCATAGACACATGTTTGGATATGTTAATCCATGAATTACAATTTTCCCCCCTGTTAAATATGACAGGGTCTTACTGTGGCTTATAACATCTAACCTGTAGAGGATGTAAGCTTGTGGCATCAGCCATGGGTTATTTCTCCAAGGGGAGAGCCAATAGCCAATTAGATTTGGGATATACAGGCACATGGCTGCCTCTGCTGCACAGTATTTCCAGGCAGGTGAGGTGTATCTGGTGCTGACGGTGGAGTCTTGCTTGACTCAGGGAGACCCATATTTGCTTTATTGGTTTAGTGGCCTTTGGTAACACTCTCTGGCATTCCAGAGGCCATTGAAATCTTAAAGCTAACTAAGGGAAAAGATTTGCATGTTCTCACAGGTCAAAACAACATCAGCCTGAGAAAGGAAAGATACAGTTTTGCAATGTATAGGATGGACCAAGAAATACCAGTTGAGAAATTATACCACCTGAACATGAGGAGAAAGCAAGAGGAAAACTTCAGACTGCCTGATCACAGGCACCAAATATCTCTGTGGATCCTATTTGAAACAACTGTTCATAATGTGTCCTAATGAAACTTGTTTTCCAGGTGCTGCTAAGTTTAAGATGACAAGCCTTCCTATTTCTCCTTCTTATAAAAAAAGAAAAAAAAAACTTTTGATGGTAATAAAGAAGACAACTATTATGGTTGTGATTTTTCATGGGATATGTATAGCCAGTTTTTAACTAATGGGCATAAAAATTGTATAGGAAAATTTTGTTCAGAGCTAGATGTCAGTAAAAACCTTTAAAGGCTTGATAGTTTAGCAAATGTGTTAATAGAAAAAGCTTTGGTACCAGCAATGGACTATTTTGCAAAAGAAGCATTGGCTGGGGGCTAATGGCTCCCCAAAATAAAGGCTATTTGTCTATAAATTGGGATACATCTGTGCATTAAGACACTGGCTGTTGAAGACCTGATGTGAAAACGGAAGTCTGAGTATGGAAAGGACAAAGATCACGCTTAGAAATGGACAGTAGACCTCTAAAAATGCCATTAACAAAGGCAACTGGAAAAGCAAAATAATGGTCTCCCTGAGTCAAGCAAGACTCATTGCTACACCACACCTTCCTGGAAGACATTGTACAGCTAGCGGCTCCAAAAGTTATCCTACACCTAATTAGCTATTATCTCACTCTTTTGGGGGGAATAATATTTCTGGTATTAAACCTTTCGTAATTAATAACACTATAAAAAGTCTTAGTGCATAGACTAATATGCCATCTAAATATTTGTATCTGCCCACAGAGCAACTTGCCATGATAATCAATGCCATTTAAATAACCTTGCTGTCTCATTGCTTGCTTGTTAGTAGGATTGAACAAAGGTTTTCCCAAAACAAACCATCAGCCCACCTAAGTAAACAGCTTGGAACAGACACCTCAAAGAAAAATAGAGTGCTTCATTTCTCTTTCACTTTTTCCCCTTGTCCTCCAAGGCCCAGGGATCAAATGGGGAAGATGGAGCACATTAGACTGTTAAGGGCTAAAGAGATGGGGATAATTTCTGAGATATCAAAAATGGACTGGACCTTTATTTGATCAACATGTTTGGACTCTGGGGACTAGAAACAAATAACTACTAACTAGATTTGTTTGAGTTAGGATTTGTTTAGAATTAATCTGTCTTTTATCCGCCCTTACACTCAATAAACAGGTTTGAGTGGCTGGCTATTGAAAGCCTAGATTTCCTTCAGATGCGAACTCCTCACACAGGCTCACCTTGAGTGGGTTGTAGAGGTTGGATGCCAATGATAAGATCTTTTTGCACTCAGTCAACATAGGACAGGGACCAAACCTGGGCTGGTTGTATCATAAAGATGGGTAAGACTGAATTTTCGAGAATAGATAGCCTAAGGTAGGCACTGTCCAAAATACTGGACACCCCTGAGGTGGGGACAACAATGCCAGAGCAAAGAATTCTGGCTCCTACTGGGCAGTCTGAGAAAGTGAAAACAAAAGGGTGGATATGTAGGAGAAGTAAGCCCTGCTGCTCGACATACACTGAGCATGCTCAATTATAATTTCCCCATGGAACCATGGGGGAAATCTGCCTAGCAGCCTGGCAACAGATGATCCAGCCTCAGTCTGAACCTATGAGAGAAAAGATACGCCAACTGCCAGCCAACTAACACACTAACTGCCACCTGCCCAGGGACCAATGGGACACAGGGACAGGGTATAATGGTCTGCCTGATTCCTTTAATAAATGAAACTGCTTTTGCCTTTTACCTGCCTCCGAAGGTCTGTGTCATTGACTCTGTGCTTTCCTATCCCCGCCCCCAAGAGTCCTGTGTCAGGATGGCCTACTACAGTATATTCTGGATAGGTCTCCCATATTAAAATTCACTCACTCTTGGATCATGGACCATTGTAGAAAAGGAGGCAAAAAGATCTTAATAGCAAAGATTGGTGCATGAACATAAGGAAACAGAGGGCTTCAGACTGCTGAGGACTTTTTCATATAAATTTGCAGCAATTGTGACAGCATGTCCAAGAACCATGCTGACACAATCAGACAAAAAAAAAAAAATAGAAAATCAACTGGGGGAAATGGACAACAGTAGCCAAGGAACTATTAGCAAATGATTACTGTGGGATAGTTGATAGGCTTTAAGTAGTGACTCTAGACAGGCTAACTAGACTCTGGTGGTTGAATAGGCACCATGGGACATCTGGGAATAAATGCTTGAACAGATAGGCCTTAACATATATGACAAAATGCATCAAATCCGATGAGGTGGGCTATAGGAGGAGCAGATTGGGAAAAGGGTCTATAATTTTTAAGATATATAAGTTGTACAAGAATTAGCAAAATATAAATTAAAAGAGAGAAAATATATTTACCAAATTAAAAATAAGATTATTTTGTAGACTATTTGAAAATTTCAAAAAATGTACTTCTGTCATACTCAGATCCCCTTTTTCTTAGATCTGCTCCCAACTCCCTACACCACTCAATTAACATCCAGCATATAGAATCTAATTTGAGTTCCCCGATTGCACTTGGGTGTGGGTCTATTCCCTAGAGCCTAGTCAATCTATCCCATCTCACATCCTTTAAGAAAAGAACTCTCCATTTCTTAGCAACTATCACTTATCAATAGTTCTGGAGTAGCTATTGAAGGGTCAGCATACAACAACAATATTTTCTTTCATACTCAATAAGATAAATAGCAATTGTATTAGTCACTTTTCTGTTGCTGTAATAAAACACCATGACCAAAGGAACTTATAAAAGGAAGAGTTTATTTGAGCTTACGATTGACGGGTCCAGGGAATTAGAGTCCATTGTGGTGGGAGTTGCTGTGATAAAACACCATGACTGGGCTGGAGAGATGGCCTAGCGGTTAAGAGCACCGATGCGCTTGCAGAGGACCCAGGGTCGATCCCCAGCACCCACATGGCGGCTGAGAACCGTCTGTAACTCCAATTCCAAGGAGAACTCCAGTTCCAGGGGAATCTGAGACCCTCTTCTGACCTCTGTGGCATTGCACGATACGGGTACACAAATCTATATGTAGGCAGTACATTCATACGCATAAAAAATAAATAAATAAATAAATAAATAAATAAATAAATAAATAAAATTAAAAAAAAAACACCATGACCAAAGGAACTTATAAAAGGAAGAGTTTATTTGAGTTTAAGATTGACAGTTCCAAGGAATTAGAGTCCATTGTGGTAGGACGCATGGCGGCTGGAGCTGGAGCAGCAAGCTGAGGGTCACATCTCGCAATGAGCACAGGAAGCCAAGAGAGAGCGACTGGAGACCACAAGCCTTGTTAAACTCACTAAGCCTGCCCCCAATAACGTGCTTCCTCTAGCATGGCCACACCTTCTAAGACCTCCAAGAACAGTGCCACCAACTGGAGACAAATGTCTGAATACTTAAAGCCTATGGGGGACACTCATTCAAACCACCACAGCAATTATATTAGACCATCTCATCACATATGCTTAAGAATGTTTCTAGGACTGAAATGATTTTCTAAACTTTAGTACACTAAAGGAGTAATGGATATATGATAATTTATTTGGAAACAAAATATGTATAATAATGTCACCTTTAGTATATCATTGAATATTTAAAACTATTAGGCCAGGTGTCTTAAGCACTTCATTGGACTGAATTACAGTGTCCTTATCAGAAATCTGAATCAGAGATATTCATTCAAGTCTACTGTATTAGTCACTTTTCTGTTGCTGTGATAAAACTACCATGACCAAGAGAACTTATAAAAGGAAGGGTTTATTTGAGCTTACGATTGATGGTTCCAGGGAATTAAGAGTCCAATGTGGCAGGGAGGCATGGTGGCTGGGGCTGGAGCAGAAAGCTGAGTTTCACATCTCCAGTGAACAAGAGAGAGAGAGAGAGAGAGCAACTGGAGCCAGCAAAGTTTGTTGAACTCACTAAGCCCACCTGTAAGGATTGTTGAACTCAATAAGCCCACCCCCCGGTGATGTACTCCAGCATGGCCACACCTTCTAAGACCTCCAAAAACAGCACTACCAACTGGGGACAAAATATCTGAATACTTGAAGCCTATGGGGGTCATTCTCATTCAAACCACCACACCTACCCAATTAAAAATTGAAATGATATGAAATATCATGACATTTTGTCACATGTCATATGTATTGGCTGAGTTCAAGATTTAAATTAGGCTACCCAATTTCATATTTTCTATGAACATTAACAAATATTAAATAAAAATGGAATTTTTACTTCACTTGAAGTGTCGTTGTTATAAATCAATGGTCATAGAGACACCAATCCTAAAAGTCAAATGCCCCTCAGGAGACAAATAGTTAACAAAAATGAGTGCATCTACACAATCGAGTTCTATGCAGTGGTAAAGAAAAATGACATTATGAACTTTGCAGGTAAATGGATGGAACTCAAAGCCATTATGCTAAGTGAAGTAACACAGTCCCAAAGAAACAAACAGGGAATGGGTTCCCTCATTTATGGATGCTAGTACCAAATCCCCCAATTGAAAGGCAAGCTGAGCAACATTATTGTTATATTTATTTCTATCTGAAAGCAAGTATGATGTTATGTGAGACTCTTAATGAGCCATAGAATTAACTTACCATTTACTTTCAGACATGGTAATTAATGTATATGGACTGAAGATATATATTCATATTTTAGAGTAATATAAAATTGAAGGGAAAAATGTAAACTCCTAAACATTTACTAGAGTTAGTTTATAACTTATTCCTGGAGGACATAATTCTGGTACATATATGACATTTATATAGGCATATTTTGGAGCAATACAATTGGAAGGAACTACAACAACATAAGGACTGGGTCAAAGAACAGATTGTTATAGTTAAATTCTGCCCCAAACAATAAACCTTTGCAGAAGGCTTTTAAAAAGACTGAGAAAGATGCAGGAAATGTATGGCAGAATGCATGATCTGGGGTGGGGTGGGAAGAAGGGAAAGGGGAATATATCTAAATTGAACTGAAAAATGATGTCTGAAATACACAAAACATCAATAAAATATATTAAAAATAAATATAAAAATAAATCAAATGTTAGTTTCATAGTATGTCTATTCAGCAGAATAATAGAATTATATCCTTCCCATGGGTTGTGATGTGGCTGGGCACAGATTCTTTGCACAGATAATAGGACCTTGTACAGGTTCAATATTGTGAAGTGAGCCTAAAGTCCAATGAGAAGATGGTTCGTTATTACTGATTGAAGAAAGTAAATAAAGAGTTGTCACATGATAAAACACAATTGGTGAGATATGTTTTTTTTTATCATTTAACATCTTTACCCATAGGGAATTGCAAATGAAAACTACTTTGAGTAATTTTCATCAAATTCATCTTAATCATAATGGCTAAGTTCAAAATTCAAACAGCACATGCTAAGGAGGATGTGGGGGGGGAATAGAACACTTATTTACCATTGATGGGAGTGCAGACTGATACATCCATAAACAAATAAGCATGAAGGTATTTCAAAGTAGGCCTACAACATAATCAAGCAATAGAGTTCTTGGATATACAGCCAAAGGACTTTATATCCTGCTACAGAGATAGGTGCTCACCTGTGTCTCCATTCAGCATAACTATGAAATGGAAACAACCAAGACCTCAATCAAATGATGAATGGATAATAGAAGCATGTTATTTTACAAAATTTAACATTCTTCAGCTGTTAATAAAAATAGAAAAAAAATGAAATCCTCTGGGTAAATTGATAGAACTGGAAATAATCATCATAAGTTAGATAGCCCAGACCCGGAAGGAAAAATACTGCAGAATCTTATAAGTGGATATTTACTTTAAATCTTTTTTTTTAATTTTATTTATTTCTGTATGTGTATGAATGTACTGTCTGCATGCAGGTTTGTGCACCCGTGTCGTGCAATGCCGCGGAGGTCAGAAGAGGGTGTCGGATTCCCCTGGAACTGGAGTTCTCCTGGAATTGGAGTTTCAGACGGTTCTCGGCCGCCATGTGGGTGCTGGGGATCGAACCCTGGTCCTCTGTAAGAGCGGTCGGCACTCTTAACCGCTAGGCCATCTCTCCAGCCCCTTACTTTAAATCTTTAGGTTAATGTGTTTTAATTGTAAAATTCATAGGTAAGGTAGCATGTGATTGGGTTCATTAGAGGGAAAATATAGTAATATAAATGAGGAAATAGAAATAATGGAATAGGGGGCTGGAAAGATGGCTCAGCAGTTTAAGAGCACCGACTGCTCTAGCAGAGGACCCAGGTTCGATTCCCAGCACCCACATGGCGGCTAAGAACTGTCTTTAACTCCAGTTCCAGGGGAATCTGACACCCTCTTCTGACCTCTACGGCATTGTACGACACGGGTGCACCAACCTACATGCAGACAGTACACTCATACACATAAAAATAATAAATTTTAAAAAGTAATAATGGAATAGGATGGTTAAATGGGGAATAGGAGAGCAGAGCAAAGAAGGAATAAGAGGAGGGAGAACTAAAAATTCTTGACAAAGTCATTTGAAAATCTGCTATAGAAGCTTATTAATACATATTTGCATATTATACAAAAATATTCAAGTGTAGTTAGCCAATAATGGGGGCTTAATGGCCCTTCCAGAAACCACTGGTAAGAAATCAAAGTTCCAATGACATGAATGGCCTCACTGTATTGGCCTGTTGACCAGAAGGGTACCATGGAACCCAATACCAAAGTGGCTATTGTCTTGGATATTTGCTCTTTGTTTCTTGTCAGAATTTGCCAGTAAAATCCTGTTACTATACCACATACAAGAGTCATATAGCTACCAAAAATAAATCAACTAGTACTGACCTTGAAGCTTCATTTCTACTGTCTGTTTCTTGGTGGTAGAAGGTGCTATGCATGCTGCTGGATGAGAAAGTAAACATTAACCTTGCCCAGTTGAGAACCCTGAAAGCTACAAGCCTGATAAGTTATACCTACTGGTTCAGTAGTGGCAGGAGGTAGGACTTCTAATTCACAGGAAAACAAACCCAAAGTTAGCACAACAAATGGACTGATATGACTTACAGCTTAGAGAAATATAATTAAAGCACAGATTGATACTTCAGTAATTCACATAAATTCACAAATATTGCTGTAAATGAACACAAATGAAAGAGAGAAGTCATAAATGGAAATTGGGGATGTTATTGTTGATCCTACAGAATTGTAAGAGGTTATGAGAAAGAATTGTGAGAATTTTTATGAAAACAAAGTGGATAATTAAATGACATTAAACACTTAGGGGGAAAACCTGCCAGAGAATTACAAAGATAGATATATTTATAAATAGTAATAAAAATAATCAAAATCTGAACAATTAAGAACCCTTGGATGGGGAGCTTCACTGATAAACTAAAGCCTTTAAAGGAATAAAACCAGTTCCCATGTTTCTAAAAATGAGAGTAAACATTCAACAAGTCAGTATTTACCTAATACCCAAGCCAGATATTGACATTAAAAGAAAGAAAACTAAAGACTGGTATAAAATGTCCAATTAGAGAAACTAGAGCTGGGTGTGCTGGTGCACTTTAGCTCCAGCACTCATGATGCAGTGTCAGTCTGATCTCCAATAAATGGAGGCCAGACTCATCTACATGGTAAGTTAGTTCCATGTCAGCTGGGGTTACAGGGAGACCCTCTCTCTCAAAAAAAAATCCCCAATAAAATGTAGGATACCAATTTCAGCAGGAAATTAAAAAATTGACATACACCAAGACCAACTGTATTTTATTCCTGGAATGCACAGATATCCTAAGTAGCTTAGACCAATTAATTGATTTACAAAACTTGAAATGTGGAAAACCCATATCAGCTGTTAGTATCATAATTTTAACTCTTTTCTCCACACCCACACCTTACCTACTTCATTTCTATAGGTATTACATGTAGATTTCTTTGTACAAATTTCCCTCTTGGTATAATTATTGACCCATTACTTTGTCTATTTTATATGTTGGTATACAGACAGAACTAACACAATCAATATATCTAGCCCCTTTGGATTAATTTCTCTGTAAAGGTTTATTGAGCCAGTAATCAAATTCAAACAGGCCCTTTCATGATGTCCAGAAATGATCACACCTCCTCTTTCTCCTTTATCAGGTATGACTATGTCATCATTTACTTATTTCCCCTTAAGTATCTAACATCTCCTTTAAAATCATCTGCTGATGATTGGCCTTTTATTTTGGTATTTTTGAGACAGGATCTCCCTTTAAGTCCCAGCTATCCTGGAGCTCATTCTGTAGACCAGGCTGGCCTTGAACTCACAGTGCTAGGATTAAAGGAGTGTGACACCACGACAGGCCATAATGATTGGCCCTTTAATGAAGGTAATGAATCAAAGGCAACATCAGCAGATTCCCATTCTTATATTAAAGTTCCACACTTGAAACTTCTCTTTGAATCAGGACTGAGCTACCCATGCTCCTTTCTAATATTGTTTATCCTCCACTAAATTTTATCTATGAAAAAAATGGAGATACTGCAATGTTTTGTATTTGTATTCTGTTTAAAATTGTTTACTGGATATCAAAAAGCTGTTACTTATACTTCATAGCTTCATCTCTACTGGTTATCTATCATACTTCTGGAAGGCGGTATCCATGTTACCAGAAGAGAAAAACAATTGTTAACTCTACCAAGTTAGGAATCCTGAGAGATATGATAACAACTGGCCTGGCAATATATACCCAAGTGTGCCAAATCTAAAAAATGTTATTGGAGAAACCAATAATTTTCTGATTGAATCCAATTTTCCCTTCATAAAATGGAACCCATACCTGAAACGTCTGCTTAAACAGGTCACAGATATTAAAGGAGAGCATTCTATTGTTATTCTGATAAATAGGTACAGAATTAAACTGACTTCTAATGATTCATTGTTAGACTTGTTGATTAATACATTGTTCGGCTCTCAGGAGAGAAACTTCCTTATGGAGCAGATGGCAATTAACATAGGTACATACAATTAGCCAATATGCAGAATATAAGAGACATCAGAGTGCTTATCCATGAATAGAACACCTATACCAAACTTATGCATCTTAAGGCTCCATGGTCTTTTCAGGAGAGGGTGTAGAAAATTTTAGGAGGCAGAGGTAGTGGATGACAAGAAATAAGTTTCCAATGCTACTGGGTAGTCACTCATTTGAACTCACTGCAAGGTAACAGAGTACACAGGTCTCACATAATATGACAAACAAAATATGAGAACAGAACTTGGAAAGTGGCCAAGAAACTCAATTCTTAGCTGAGGCACTGCTGAAAACATAAGAGCTGATGGAAGAGGGAGAGTCGGTCTTCTTAAAGGCGTGACTCTGGGTAGATCGATTCAGTGGATCAACATAAACTTAAGGGCATTTGGGGTCTGATATTTTACTTGTTAGGACTTAAGTATATTTCCTGTTTATAACATATGTACATAAAATTTCACAGAGGCAGTAAGAAAGTGTGCAGATGGGAAGGTTTAAATATATTGAAAGATATTCCAAAACTTCAATTAAAAACATTTCAGAAATAGTGAAAGGAGTTTTAACACATCTTTATTTCAAACAAGTTACAATAATCACTTAAAGAACTCATAAATTTCAATATCAAAAAATTAGATGTATATTTTTTCCTATTGGGTTCATTGATAAGAGTTTCTGAATTTATGATAATAGAATAATAATAAATGTAACTAGCTCAATTTACTTCCAAGGAATCCAAAATTGGTTCTGAGCTGTATCTAGGGGAAGGAGGCACACAAAAGCAATACTGCAATTTAATATGACTGATTCATGGTTGTGACCCTCCCCGTTATCCATTCAGTGTGTCAAGAAAACAAAGCAAAAATATGATTAAAACTTCAGGGCCTGGGGGTTGGAGAGATGGTTCAGTGTTCAAGAGCACTCTGTTCTTGCAGAGGACCCGATTCATTTCCCAGCACCCATATGACCAGTTCCAATGGATCTGACACCCTCTTTTGACCTCACTGGGCTTTGTACAAAATAGGTGCATTTATATTCATATAGGAAATATACTTATACACATAAAACAGTAATAATACATACAATATTTTAAAAGAACTTCAGAGCCTGACATACAGATGCACTCTCATCTCATGAAGGCTGAAAAGGCACGGTCAGTATTTCTAGGTGAGCTGGGCTACATAGTTACCTCTGTCTAAAGAACAGAAAAATATTCTACTCACAAGGAATCTTATTAAAGGAGCTCAGAAAAATATAAAGATACAAAAGTATACTTCCATACTACAATCCATCATTTTTGGTCTTCATATAAAGCCAATTCACTTATTAAAGGAGCTCAGAAAATTATAAAGATACAAAAGTATACTTCCATACTAGAATCCATCATTTTTGGTCTTCATATAAAGCCAATTCAGTTTTAGGCCATAGCAGGGTTGTGATTTCAATTTAACATCTTTTCAGTCTTTACAAGTATGCAGTTGGGACTTAGACAAAGTGAAATTTTCAGTTGATAAAATTCTTCATAGTTTATCTACCATGAGAAACTAGTAACTGTTCTATAAATATTCATGAGCTGGCATCTAATCAATAGCTGAGATATTTTTAAGATATGAAAACAAATGCTCATAGAAAAGTCCAACTCAGTTATTTCGAAATTGAAATTGTTTTTCAAGGTTTTATAAATGACCAATGAGATTATTTTGTGTGAAGAGCACTTTGTAAGGATTTTCATGGTTTTTGTTTTTTATATTCTACCCTAACCTCAATTTCTGGTTTATATTTTCTATTATATTTTTAACAAAAAATTTAAATTTTATTGAAATAAACATTAACTTACTAGAGAAAGAATACTCTGGAAAGCATTGCTGTTAGTTTGCTATACTCATGGGAAAATTAATTCCATTAGTGACATTTCTCATTCATGAGGTCAAATGCCTGACTAGAAACGTAAGGGAGGACACTTTTGGTGACAGTTGAAAGATATGTGTGTTGTCATGGTGAGGGAGGGATGGAGGCATAAGCATGTAGATATCTGTTATATTGTGTCTGCCCTCAGAAAAGAGAGAGATGAAGGGTGCGCTCAGTTCATTTACTGCTTTTAATTTAGTCAGTGACACCAGTCCATAGGATATTGCTTCTTTTTTTTTTATTTTTTTTTTTGTCTTTTTGAGACAGGGTCTCCCTGTAGCCCCAGCTGTCCTGGAACTCACTCTGTAGAATAAGCTGGCCTTGAACTCACAAAGATCCGCCTGCCTCTGCCTCCCAAGTGCTAGGATTAAAGGCGTGCGCCACCACACCCGGCCTAGGATATTGCTTCTTAAATTCAAAGTGTGTCTTTCATCTGTTAAACCTTTCTGGAAACAGCGACGTAAACATACAAAGAGCTGTATTTCCGTGGTGTTTCTTGATTCCACTGGCTTGATAATGATGCTTAATCATTATCACATCACATCAGGTGAGGGAAAGAAAGAATGATCACCTTTGTGAAAAGCATTGAGTGTACTGATTTCATTATTGTATTTGAAATATTTCAGGATGTCTGAATTCACTCCTATGGCTTCAATATTATGTAATAGATATAACTGAAAGATGTTGTCTATTCACCCAGGTGCTTCCTGATGGAGTAGATGGCAATTAACACAGATGCCCACAATTAGTTAATATCCAGAATATAACAGAGTGCTTATCCATGAATAGAACAACTTTATAAAATGTCCATCTTAAGGCTCCAGGATCTTTTCAGAAGAGGGCATAGAAAATTTTAGGATGCAGAGGTAGTAGATGACAAGAAATAAGAGTTTCAAAGGCTACTGGCTAGTCACTCATTATTATCACTCTTCATTTACATTGTGTTGATATGGCCTGAAGTTTACTTACATTAGGCAGTATGAACAATTTTTGAAGGGAAAAAGTATATATACATATATATATATTCATTCTTTATATAGTGTTTACTTATTTATATGCATTCTTATTATGGCTGAGAACAGTGAAAGTATTCCATCCAAGGAAAATGGATAAGCTAAGCAAAGAAAATTGGACCAAGAAAGACAAACATGTTGTTCAAGAGATGATAAGAGTATTGATTGAAAAAAAAAGCCGGGTGTGGTGGCTCACGGCTTCAATCCTAGCGCTTGGGAGGCAGAGGCAGGCGGATCTTTGTGAGTTCAAGGACAGCCTGGTCTACAGAGAGAGTTCCAGGACAGCTGGAGCTACAGGGAGACCCTGTCTCAAAAAGACCAAAAAAAAAAAAAAAAGGAATACTGATTGCACTTGATTGGACATGGATTTGATGCCAATCAACCACATGGTGGCTATCAACTGTCCATAACTCCAGTTCCAGGGAATCCAATGCCCTCTTCTGACCTCTTCAAGCCTTGCATGACATGAGTGTACTTATATTCATGTCAGCAATGCATTCACATACATAAAACAAAAATAATAAATAAAATATTTTTTAAAAGAAAGACAAATTCTACAAATTCTCTTCCTTAGGGAGAACCTACGTGTATACACATAAAATAACAATCAAACAGACAAGAAATAGAAGGGGGCAATTGGGGAAAGGTAAGAGAACAAGTGGGGAGCAAGGGAGTACTGAAAATGTTGGAAAAAAAGAAGAAAACAAAATGTCATTAAGAAACCCATCACTTTCATATAAATATTTTTACCGAGTCTTGCTCCATTTCAATAATAGCTCTTAGGCAAATTTAGCTCCAAATCTCCCATAATCTCCCAAATAATTCTGTGCATTCTGTCAAATAGGTTGTCACTTCTTGTCAAGCAGCTCTATCCAGATATCCCTTTGTACAAGTTCACCCACTGGAGTCTAGTCAGCCTATCTAGAGTCACTCCCTTAAAAAACAACTCTCCCTCATCATTCAGTAACCATTTGCCAATAGCCCCATCGCTTTTTGTTCAGAGAAAAGGAAATAAAAGAAATTCAGGATGCTAAGTCATCACATTTAATAGTAAAACAAAGAATTATTCCACTATTTCATTCTAAATTGTTTATCTAGTACTTTCTTTTGTATTTTCATTGGATTCAAAGGAATAATGGAAGAAATATGGTTAAGATATGAAGAAAATGTAAAAGATAAGGTTCAAAGCATAACGATATGTGTAATGTAATAGTCATTGCAGGTTTATAATTGTAGCAAATGACCCCCAGGGTGGGTCAGCAGCTGCCCCCTGCCCCAGGTAAGCCTCGAGTACAACACTTGGAGCAGGTGGTTCACCAGTGGCTGGCCCCAATTCAGGTGGGCTCTGTAACTACCAGCACCTGGCTTCCACCCCTAGAAAGCCTGCCACACTCACACAAACCAGGTGCTCCACCAGCAGCCAGTCCCCATCCCAGGTTGGCCCTACAGAAATAATCAAAGCTTAACTAAAATATCAACAGCTTAAACAGACCCAAAATATATGAGGAAATTGAAACTGTAATAATCCTCCCACCAAAAATACCCCAGACCCAGAAGGATTCACAGCAGAATTCTATAATGTATTTAAAGAGGAACTATAGCCATTATTACTCAAAGTATTCAAGAGGATAGAAACAGAGGGAAATCTCCCAATTTACTTCTATGAATCTAGCATCACTTTAATATCAAAAACTAGGCAAAGATACAACCCAAAAAAGAAAACTGTAGACCCATTTCATTAATGACTACAGATGCAAAAAATTCTCAACGAACAGCATATAGGGACACATCAAAAAGATCATCTGACATGACCAAGTCAGGTTCATAACACAGATGCAGGGGTGGTTCAACATATGTAAATCAATAAATTTCATAAAGCGTATAAACGGACTGAAAGACAAAAAGCACATGGTCATCTCAATGTGTGTGGAAAAGGCCTTCTACAGAATTCAACATCCCTTCATGTTTAAAATCCTAGAGGTAATTGGGCTGGAGGGAACATTCCTCAACATAATTAAAGCCATATACAACAAACCAAGGGCCAACATCATTCTAAATGGGGGGAAAATTAGAAGCATTCCCCTTAAAGTCAGGAACCCAGCAAGGCTGCCCCCTCTCCCCACTCCTTTTCAATATAGGTCTTGAAATGCTTGCAAGATCAATTAGATAAGAAAATAAATTAAAGGAATACTAATATGAAAAGAGGAAGTCAAACTAACCATCTTTGCAGATGACATGATAGTTAACCTAAGGGATGCCAGGAAATTTGGCAGAAAACTCCTAGAAACAATTAATAGTATCAGTAATATGGCAGTCTACAAAATAATCCTAGAAAAATCTATAGCCTTTCTTTATGCCTATAACAAGCTATTGGAGAAGGAATATAAGACCTTCCCATTTACAATAGCCTCAATAAAAACAAAGTATCTAGGAACAAACAAGAACAAAGAAACTTAAAATCTCTATAACAAAAATGTTAAATCCCTGCAGAAGGAGACTGAAAAAGCAAAAGAAGATGGAACAGTTGCCCATGATCATGGATTGGAAGAATTAATATAGTAAAAATGACCATCCTGCCCAAAATAATATACAGATTCAATGCTATTCCAATTAAAATCCCCATGAGCTTCTTCAATGACCTAGGGGAAAAAAACACCATAAAGTTCATATGGAAATAGAAAAGACCCAAGATAACCAAAGCACCCCTGAGCAAAATGATCAATGCAGGGGGGATTACTATACCAGACTTCAAACTTCATTATGTGACTATAGTCGTAAAAACAGCCTGGTATTGGCACAAAAACAGACCTGTAGATCAATGGAACAAAATTGATGATCAAAACATGAACACATGCAATTTCTGCCACTTCATATTTGGCAAAGAGGTCAAGAAGATTCAATGAAGGAAAGACAGTGTCTTCAGCAAATAGTACTGAAAAAACTGGATCACCACTTGTAGAAGAATAAAATTAAGCCCCGGCCTCTCACCTTGTACAAAAATCAATTCCAAATGGATCAAAGACCTCAATGCAAAACTCAGATTCTGAAAATGATAGAAAATGTTGGCAGTAACCTACAAGACATAGTCATAGGAAAAGACTTTCTAAATCAAACAGCAGCTGGGCAGGAAATAAGGTCAACAATTGACAGGTGGGACCTCATTAAACTCAAGAGCTACTGTAGAGCAAAAGAAACAATCAAAGAAGTGAAGAGAAAACCCATAGAGTGGGAGGAAACTTTCACCAGTGATTCATCTGACAGAGCATTAAGTTCCAGAATATGTAAACTACTCAAAAAACAAAAAATGTAAGAAAACTAATGACTCACTCAAAAGATGGAGTAAAGAGCTTAGCAGAGGATTCACAAGTAAGGAAATAGAGATCCTAAAAAGTTTTCAACATCACTAATAATTAAGGAAGTGCAAATTAAAACCACTTTAAGGTATCATCTCACCTGTATAAGGCTGGCAAGAATCAAGAAAACNACCCACTCAAGAGATGGAGTAAAAAGCTGAACAGAGACTTCGCAAGTCAGGAAGTAAAAATGACTGAGAAACATCTTAAGAAGTGTTCAACATTGTTAATAATTAAGGAAATGCAAATTAAAAGCACTTTAAGATTTCATCTTATTTTGATAAGACTGGCTATAATCAAGGAAACAAAGATACCAAATTCTAGAGAGGTTGTGGTGAAAGCAGAACACTCATCCACTGCCGGTGGGAATGCAAATTGATACAACACCTATGGGAAAGCAGTGTGGAGAACTCTCAAAAGACTGAAAATGAGCCCAACACCTGACACGGTCGTATCATTGCTGGGTATATACCCACAAGACTCATTGCATCACAGAGATACATGCAAATCTATGTTTATTGCATTTCTCTTCACAGTAGTGAAAAGCTGGAAGCAATCCAAGTATCTCTTAACTGATGAGTGGTTAGAGGAAATGTGGTACATCTACACAACGGAATTCTATGCAGCAGTAAAGAAAGTTGACATCATGAACTTTGCAGGTAAATGGATGGAACTAGCAACCATTATGCTAAGTAAGTCCCAGAAAAACAAACAACATATGGTGTCCCTCATTTGTGGATCCTATCACCAAATCTCTATTTGTAAGGCAAACTGAGTGATTCTTTTTTTTTCTTTCTCCTGAAGTAAATATAGCATCAGATATTACTCATCAACATGCTATGTAATGTAGGAACTAAAACTAATATTTTTCTTTACCTGCATGCATCTCTGCTGTCAAAATGTGAATCCCTAAACATGTTTTTTAATTAAACTATAGTTTACTTTCAGACATCACAATTTTGGTATATGTGTGGCAAGTATTTATGCATATTTTGTGTGATACAAATTGGAAGGTACAACAAGAAAAACTGGGTCAAAGAACTGACTGAAACAGTAAACTTCTGTCCTAAACAGTAAATTTCTGCATCAGATATTTTAAAAAAGACTGAGAAAAAGATGAAAGAATTTATAGCCTAATGTATGAGCTCTGGAGTGTGGGGGGGGGGATGGGTCTAAATTTGATTAAGAAATTCTGTATGAAAGGCACAAAACTTCAATAAAAATTTGTTTTGAATGAAAATAATATCAAATAAACTAATATCTTTTCTCATTCTTTTAAGTAAGTTGATATTTTGCTTAGCCACAAATCGGAGAAAAGAATAATCACTTGGAAAATAACATTTACTTTAATCAATCTTGGTATTTAGCTTGTCTTTACAAATCTTTACTTAAATTACTTTTTTCATGTAAATATAAGTTGAGTTTGCAATGTCTAAATTATTCCCTACACCATGCATAAATATCTTAAAATATTATTAAGTTACATATTCAATTTCTCTTCAGAGGGCAACTCCTTTTTTAAAAATACCCCATTGCATGTAACAGTAATCAATAGTAGCCACTCTATAAATCGTATTGCAATTAATTTTTCTTGAGGTTTTACAAGTTTCAAACAATATATTTTGATTTCACCCACTCTAATTGCTCCCTCTCCAGTTTAATATACTCAGAGATTCTAATTTTTTGCTGGGAGGTGCAATTAATTTTTATTGAAGAATAGACAAGCTTTCCTGTGTTCTCCACCATTACTTATGGGAATTTCTCTGCATATACATTGAAGGGTGAAATTAGAGTTTTAACCACAGACCTTGAGGTTAGTAATTTAGTTAGGTTCTTAAATTATCAACAAACTAGATCATAGTAAGTACTATTTCATTTTTCAGAAAGAACACTTATTTGTTTCAAATAGAAATTATTTACCTTTCAATGACAGAAAGACTCACAATGATGAAGATGGTACTTGATGAGAACTTGTCTAAGAATTGTCATTACTGTGCCTAAAAAATTCAGCAACTTGTAATACATTCTTTATTACTATCACAATTTTTCCTAGTTATAATGAGGTATAATAGACAAAAAATAAACTACTTATATTTAGCATAATGATATGTCTTGATGTATAGGTATATTGTGAAATCATTACCATGGTCAAACTAGTATTGAGTACATCTGTCACCTCACAGCTGCCCTGTGGGTCGAGGGGACAGTGTTCCCTCATCTGAAGTATTGCTAACTCACACTTTAAGTTAGAGACAAATGTCAATGTTGAATAATAGCTACTCCACAGCCCTTTTCTAAGTATTTAGTTATCAATGAAAAAATATATCCAGCAGTGATGTGTGGCTTTGAATTCTTTGCACAGCTACATAAATCACAAGTGATCCCTTGATTATAGGATTTTTAAGGTATAGTTCCCTTTGGCTAAATGCAAAGTACTTAACAAGTTGTGCATAATTTTCTCAGAGAAGTTTCTCAGAATACTTCAGTGGAATAATTTAGGGAAAAACATACAGTTGGTAATGGGAAGATAAAAAGAAAGCAAAATAATCTTATCACATCAATGAACATAAAAATATGCAAATCTTTAAATGCTGAAAATTTTGAACCTCTTCTTTATCTTAGGGCAGTTTTCCACCTGATTCTTCTGTTAGTTTGTGTGAACAATGATCATTTTACCCACGTAGTAGTTCCAAAATAATTATTATGTTGCTAAAAGTGATATGAAAACGCAAAATTTAAATTTTCTTGCATGTATCTTATGTTTACCCAGTGTGCTGGATAGCTTTAGTGTCAACTTGACACACCAGGTTGAGGGAACCTCAGTTAGGGAAATGGGTCCTTTGTACTGGCCTGTGGCCAAATCTGTGGAGTATTTCCTTGATTGTTGAGTGATGTATTAGGACCCAGCCCACTTGTGTGTAGTGCTACCCCTGGAAGAGTGGTTCTGTATTATAAAAGAAAGTAGGTCTATGATAGACCAGGTGAGCAAGCCAGTAAGTAGGGTTCCTCGATGGCCTGTGCTTCAGCTGCTGCCTCCAATTTCCTAACTTGGGCTCCCTCAGTGATAAGCTGTGACTCTGGAGATGTAAGATGAACAAACTCTTTCCTTCCCAAGTTGATATTGTTTTGTCACAGCAATGGAGAAGCAAACCAGATACCCATTATATTATGTTTGTTTTGCTGTAAGCAAAAAAAAAAAAAAAAAAAAACTAGATGAAGGTTCTGTGTTTTGGTTTATAGGCATACAGTCCATAATGGTGTAGAGGGCATAAAGGACCATGAATAGCTGGTTACACTGCCTTTGCAGTCAGGACATGTACTCAGTATATAAAACCTCAAAGTCTGCCATTTGTGTTCCACTTCCTCCAGAGAGACAATACCTTTTAAGCTTCAAAATCTTCAAAATCAGATCTAATGGCTGGGGGTTCTGAATCTTAAAACACATGATTTTCAGAGTATATTCCATAATCAGAGCACAACATAGATCACTCTGTTCCCCACAGGCTCATAGCTATCTCATAAATAAAACTGCATTGACTCCAACTTCAAAAATCCCAAAAGTATTTAAAGTTTTCAAATGTGTTTAAAAATCCAATTTTCTTATAATATATGTCCTGTTAACTGTGAGATTATGTACAATTTAACATCAAGCATTCTTCTAACCAAAAATGGCATAGAGTGAACATTCCTATCTTGAAAACAAGGAATACAGCAATAGAAAGGGAAAATATGATATTGTCCACCTTCAAGTCCAGTACCTTGGGCTCAAAACAGCATCATCTGGGCTCTAAAGGGCTTGTGAAGCCCTGACCCTCAAGCTCTGATTCTTGTCTCACATACAACTGTTACCTTTTAGACCAGCTTTTTGTTTCCTCAACAACCATCTCATTTTCCTGTCATCTACAACTTCCTGAAGAGCTATTTAAACTGAGGCTTCAACTATCCAGCTACTTTCAATGGCCTTCCAGTGACTCTTTGTAGGTATTATAAATCTAACACACATTTATATGACCTTAACTGCTCTCTGGAATCTTGTCATAAGACATTGATATAAGACATAAGATATTGTCGAGCTTATGATCCCAATCATAAACCCTGATCAAGCTTGAATGATATCTTCTCTTGAAATTCTGTCATATAAATTACTCCATTATTTTTTAATTAACTCTCATTTAAGTTCTCTCACATGAGTAGAATGTAGTCAGTTTCTGTGATAGACTATCACACGAATGGCCTCTAGGAATGTTTCCAATAGATTCCTGTTGAAACACAATGAGCTTAATGTTCGCACTGCATGCTTGTCCCTTAGTGCACTGGTGCTGCAACCTACTATAAATAATCTCTGTAAATACCTTTAGTGTTTAGAAAGGACTGTCTTCTGGAAGTGACCTTTGGTCATCCTTGATCTAGCATCATCCTGAGCTGAAGACACTGGAGTTGTGCAGAAGGATGGAAAAGGAAAGGGACATTTTTGCTACTCTATCCACATCTAGATGAAAATTTTTAGTAATAACCATGGGTCTGTCTATACGTGTGGTTTTTTGTAAAGTACTTGTGTTTATCATGCACAAAGTTCAATCTACAACATTCTAAGCTTCATAACTGATCTCAAGTGAGTGCATGGTGATATGTAGAGCTGGTGACATAGCCAACTTGTGACTGCGTTAGCATCAACAGAAGAGATAGCTCGACACATAGGATTGTTCTTTCCCCTCTGGATGGTCTGAGTCAAGACATGTTCTGGCACTGGAGGGCCAGAGGGAAACTCGTAGGGAGAGATCTGCACAGGTGTGTCCAGGCTGGTGTTCATGTGAACCCTTGATGTGTATCTTTTGGTTATACCACAGGAATGCATTAATTCATCTACTTGTGAATATTTTACTATATTGATCTAATAGTAAATTGAACACTGTGTTTACTGTAGTCTCTTGCTTTATGTTTCCTTTTAAAATGAGCATTAAGGGAATGCAAATTTTAATTATAACTTTGCCAGTACTTCTATCTACAGGCCTGCTGCCATTTTTGTCTTCTGTGAAATTTTTGTTGCCAAGGAAGACAGGATTAAAATTTGTCTGACAGATTGAGATGGCCTGGAATATTCTTGGTTATCAAAATACTCATGTAGCACGGGGTTTTTGAGTTAGTGAATATTCACAGTGTGTGGGAAAGCATGATACATACTGTACAGTCTCAATTACCTAAATGTGTGTACACACGCAGGATCTAGAAGGACACATCCAACTGAGCTGCATGTGACTGGATGATTTTTTTCTTGGCTTCTTGCATTTTGTTTTCTGTAATGCACATATTACAAAAAAATAAAAATGCTTAAAAAAAAAGAATGGCCCAAACAGCTTCAGCAAAGTGATGGGATACAAAATTAACCTAAAAAAACTCAGTGGCCTTTCTTTACACAAACAACAAGCAACTGGAGAAGGAATTCAAGGAGACCTTCCCACTCACAATAGCCTCAAAAACAATAAAATACTTAGGAACATACCTCTCCAAAGACACCAAAGATCTCTACCACAAAAAATTTAAACCCTTAAAGAAAGAAATTGAAGAAGACATCAGAAGATGGAAAACCCTCCCATGTTCATGGATTGGGAAAATTAACATAATAAAAATGTCCATTTTACCCAAACTCTTGTATAGATTTAACGTAATCCCAATTAAAATCCCCAAGAGTTTCTTCACAGGCTTGGGGAAAAAAAGTCCTTAAATTCATTGGGAACAACAAAAGACCTCAAATAGCCAAAAGAACCCTGAGTGAAAAGAGCTACACTGGGGGGATCTCTATACCAGACTTCAAACTATACTACAGGGCTATAGTCATAAAAACAGCCTGGTACTGGCACAAAAACAGACCTGTTGACCAATGGAACAAAACTGAAGATCCAAACTTGAGCACATACAATTTCAGCCATCTCATATTTGAAAAGGGGGCCAAGAAGCCAAAATGGAGAAAAGACAGCATCTTCAGCAAGTGATGTTGGCAAAACTGGATCACCACTTGTAGAAGAATGAAATTAAAACCCTACCTCTCACTCACCCTATACAAAAGTCAACTC